>PNEQ01132634.1:0-25113 GCA_003012365.1 Medauroidea extradentata | reverse complement strand
GAGTTGTTATTCATTTGACTGTGCCAATCAGTACACGGATAACTGCTACATATCACGTCTGTGATTTGCGGGTTTAACCTCCACACGCTGGGTGTTACGGCATCCAATCACTGACCACAAAGCCAAGATGCAGGTGCGCACGTAAGGCACTGAAACAAAGTGCTGCAAAAATCTTTTCGCGAAAACTACCGGGCCCTACGCAGTGATGATAAAAAAAGGGGGAATAATGCGTAGATTCTAAGCGTGGGGTTAGTGGTTCGAAATGTAGCACCTCCCGAGATTTTTTTTATTGTTTCAAAATAATCTTTTGTATGCGTCCTTTATCCAAAAGTTATTTGATAAATAAGTTCAATGTAATTTATGAATTACAATGAATATTTAAATTTATTTTTCTCTTATTGAAAGTACAATTACAAGGCTTGTCCTTGTAATTTTACAACCGTATACTTTGTATTTTATTACAAGGATAACCATTGTACTTTTACAAGGAATTTCTTTGGCAACTGTGTTTCCAAGGCTTTTAATTTTTTTACAGTGTAATAAGCTGAGCGTGTATTGAAACCCAGCAAACAATCAAGTTTTCCCGCGATAAACCATCATCTTTGCTCGTTGTACCGATGCGGCAATTTTATTTGTGCTTCAAGGTCGGCCGTGCAGCTCAGTCACTTTTGAGTTTCTAACGCGCAGGTACACTGAGAAAAAGTAATTGCAAGTAAGGAACTTCTGTTGAGATAGGGACAGCAGTTCAATTTTGCTGTTGGTACTATTTGGATTCTTCCTACATCAACCTGTGCTGTCGAAGTAACAATTTATTCTGTAAAAGAAATATTTTCGTTGCTCCTTCTACAGAACAGATTGTTGAAAGAACAGTCCAGATAATACCGGCAGATGTTCCGATTGTAACAGAATCATGGTACCTACTAAAGTTATTTTTTGGTCAGTGTAGGAGTTGCACTTAAGCAGGGTTCTATATAAAGTAACGCCAAAAATGTGTATCCCACACCCAGGATATTGGAAATTACTACAGAGAATTAAAAAAAAGAAATTCAGTTACACATTCGTTTAGCATAATTTCTTGCAAGCAATCAAACATACGAAATCTTAATGTCAGTAAATGTGAACCATAAGTAGCTCTATATCACTCGGGTAATGTAATTGCTCAACAATTTAGATGAGACAGTATACTATGATTGCTTTCTCATCATTTCATACTGGCTGAGATAAACTCAAATTTCTCCATTGCTGTATATTTAGAGACCTGAAAAATAAGCGTTTTCTTTTAGGAACAAGCTAGAATTCAAATATCTCTAAGAGGGTCAAAAGTCATAAAGTGTATTTCCAATCTATCCAAGATAACTCTTAACCCCGTTGAGATATCAAGATGACTTTTGCTTAACAAGGAAGCTTACATATATCCCTTAAAATAAGTATTAGGATTTTTTTTAAAATTCAACATCTGAGGGGATTAAAAAAATAAAACATCATTTCAATTAATCCTCTGTCAGCCCTAAACCTTTTTTTTTAAATGCATGTAGATGATTTTCAAATAGGAATGAAGCTTGCGTAAATACCTAAAGAGCTAGTTCATGAATTTTCTAAATTCGATAGTTTAGGGAGTGCACCGTTAAATATTTTCTCTGAATTTACAGATAATTCTACGGAAAATATCTGTTTAATTAAAATAAATATTATTTTGTAACACAGTTAGACATAATCTTGTTTCGTTAATTAAACATACGTAAAACTGCGAGAAGAAACTAAAGAATAACAGTACACATTATTGTGTCTGCGCCCGAATAAAGTTTCATAAATATGTGAGTTACCATAAGTGGAATGAGTTTTCCGTCAATTAACGGACATTTCTGGGGAATATTTTACCAGCAGTTCTCTGTAAAACAACGAAAATTATTTTTTAACAGTGCCACTTTATGTTTGTGAGAGTTTTTAGCAACTGTTGTTTAGTTCTCCTTAGTAACATACTAAAAATTCCACCGACATTCGGTACCACTTTAAATACTCTCATGTACACTGTTATAAATTTTAACGGAAATGTATAGTTAATAAATGGAAATAGTGTCCGTAAAAATAAAATACGGAAATGTCAATTGTAAATATACACTACGGAATCATACGTAATATGTCCATAAGTCTGCGGAGACTTGAACGGAAAAAATCGTAAATTGATGGGTTAGAGAGCTGTAAATATTACAGCTATATTTTAAAAAACATCACCGGTAAATATGCAGATCTGTAGAAATGCAACTGTAGAATTATAGACATGTAAGTTTGTTTCAGTTCCGTGTGATGAAACTGTTTTACGGAAACCCCTGTTGGATTAGGAAATAAGTTTCCCGGAATTCACGGAGGTATCCGGAGAAATTTTTACCAGAAATTCCGTAAATCGACGGAGAAAGAGTTTCACAGTGCGGAAATATGAAAAATGTTCTGGACGTCTCGAAAGCAGGTTTGGGAACGGAGAAATAATTTTAATGTTGTTACTTTTTGCCATCTTATGGATACGTGTACATTTCCGGGCACGGGGCTGTTTATACATATTTGATTTTTTTAAACAGTTCTGGAGACCTGTATTGGTGTAGTTGTTCGCCCTGGTTGCCGTAAAATGTTGTAGACAACCCGTTCACTGAACTTGTAAGCGTATTTCAGTATATTTGCAAATATGACAATAGCCGAGCGGCCACGGAGAAGACGGAGCCCCGGAAAATGGAGGAAGCTTGCTTAACACTGGTAAGTACTATATATGGACGGATACCTAAACATTTACAGTTAAAAAGGGTCTGCAGGGGTATCCGGTAGGAATGTTACCAAGAAAGCCAACAGTATTACTGGCTTAGGGCACATTATATTTTATTCAGACTTTTATATCAATAGTTTAATGCTATAAATTATAGTTTATATACATAAAATTTGAATAAAATATACATCTTCCCATATTAAATTTATTTGTGTTTACGTAAATAAACTAATGTGTACGGGGGTACAAATTTATTTTGTAACCCACTATCAAATTTGAGGGGAAGGGGGTACATTGTACCCCTGTACCCTCTCTTCCTTCGCCACTGCTCAGTGTGCCCTCTCAGACGAGAACACGCCCAGCTGTTGCTATAAGTGTACGTCCACAGGCTGCTTGCTCAGGTCTTGTTTAAGTAGGGACTCTCATTAAGCATTAGACAGCAATTTGACATTTAGGGGCCCAATTGAATTCCATTTTTGCCTGTTATAAATTGTACGGGGGCTTGACAATCGTAACTATCTCTCTTCCACTGGCCAACACAGCATTTCACAAAAAAAAAAAAAACATCCATTCCCTGACAGAAATTACTATTAGGCCTACTAATTCAGATTTTCTGCAGCTAATTTTAAATGTAATTATATTCCTAAACTTTTAGAACTTTAGAAGTGTAGGTTTAAGATATGACAACAACGTATTGTTTTACTTTACTTGTCCAGTATAATGTTTTATATACTGTCATATAATAACCAAATTTAGTCTATTGCACAGGGAATTTTGCTGTCGGAAAATATTTTAGTCACAAATACTTATTATTCAGTGGATATGTTACATTTTCCGTGAAATTAAAACTGAAATGTTGTGCTGCTTACAGAAAAAATAGCTATATTTCCTAGTACTTATTAAATAACAAACTAATATAGACCTACTATGTTTTCTAGATGCTTAGAATTATAAGTTCCTCAGTGTAATAAAATTGTGCATGCAATTATAAATCCATTACATTTAATGCATTACAATAAGTAGAAAAGTGTATATTTCAAAATTATTAAACACACAGACGCAAATAAAGACTAAAGTACTTTACAGTAAGGCATAAAAAGTGTCACGAGAACATTTTTTCGAGGATAAATCTTGTACCATATTATATGTTGCCTCCCAACCAAATAATGAATTCCGCGTATGCACATAGCTTTTGTCCAATCATACACAGAAAAAAATTGTACTTTGACTAACAAATTTTTTGGAAAATAGTCTAAAAAAATTGTATGTTTACAAAACTATTGTCAACTTTACTTGGAATGTTTGGAAATATACAAATATGTCTGTATATTGGAAAATCGTTTTGTATACTTAAAAATAACTATTTTACAACGGAATTCGTGTACATTTTACAACAATTTTTTAAGTAATACAACATATTTTTGGCAACCAGTTTCCAAAACTGTTTTGTAAAGTCATAAAATATATAATTTTTTTAAATCGTGACAGGCATTTGAAGGTTATTTTGTTTAACAACATACTGTCTGGTCGTAAAAAAGGATCTCTCTACTGTCCTCTGGAATTTGGAAAATTTAGACCGCTTTAATGACCTACGACAAAAGTCTTTTAAATAAGCTTACAAGATTTTTCATGCTAAAGTCTAATATTTTTACCGTACAGAAAGCATGGCGGGTAAGCAGTTTTCAAAAATACGCAGGCACAAAAGAGTCTCACCATTTTCTTTATGTGAATTTAAAAAAGCAAATTCCGGCGTGTAGTTTTCAGAGCAATAGGTCGAATTAGGTTAGGATTCGTGTTAAGAAAAATTAGGTGTACTCTATTTGAATAAGTTGTAATAATTAGCCGTCTGTTGAAAAAAAATTGTTATAATTTGTGAGATTCATTGTAATTTCATAATAGTTCAGTTTAATTTTTTCTACTTTGTGTATTATTAATTTTATTTTTGAAACTATTATTTTATACGTGTCGTCACTGCACAACGATGATTGTAAAATTGTTTTAAATATGTTTACTTTCATTAAACAGTATTTAAAAAATTGGCGATATTTTAAACAATCTTAAATTACCGGTTAGCACAAACTGAAACATGTTTGGAGCGCATATTAATGTTTCTTTTATTTTAATGAAGTCAAACGAAAACATTGTGCATTTAGAGACATCACATATTTTTAATCCTCTAGTCTAATTGGGAAAGATAGCTTTCAAACCCATAGGCGAAAAGTTTCAAAATATAACTTAAAAGTATAAAAACTTTATACCTTCTCATTAACAAAAAAATTAAATAACTCTACAATTTTTATACAATTAAAACCTTCTTACAAATTATACCAAATAAATTTATCAGCTCTCGTAATAAACAGTTTATGCATTACATTTTAAGATTGGGAGCACTGATTTCAAAACATAATTTTAACTGGAGTCAGAGTTATAGGCAACATCTAAAATTAATTTTATTTTTTATAAATATTGTAGCGATTAACTAAACAACTATGTTGTTATTTACTAAAAATATTTACGTAATATACTTTCATAACGTTTTATAACGTAGGACTATATTTGCGTACTCCACAATTATGTATAGGCTCCTATTAGTAGGGACCCTAGTCTTTCGCGAAAAGAATTTTGCCCCACTTTGTTTCAGTGCCTTACGTGCACATCTGCAATACTGCTTCATGATTATTGGCAGCGTGTCTATATGAAGAGCCAATTACAGTAAAGTCTCTGCAACACCTTACGGCTGTGATTTGCCGGTAGAATGCTAAGATTCGAGAGAGTTAAGATATCCAATCACTGACCACGGAGCAGAACTGCAGATGTGCGCGTAAGGCACTGAAACAAAGCGGGGAAAAATTATTTTCGCGTAAAACCATGGTCCCTACCTATTAGTTGTTTTACGTGTTTTTTTAAATCCTTTTAATAACTATGCTACCATCTTCAGCACTAACAGGCGAACAGCACACGACTCCAGAGGAAATGTGGGATAAGAGTAAAATAGGGCTGTAAATAAAGCCACGATTTTATGGCGAAAATAATTTTGCATCGATTGGTTACAATGCCTTATGTGCACATCTGCAGTTCTGCTTCATTGTCAGTGATTCTATGTTTTAACTCTCACTTGTCTTGGGGTTCTACTGGCAAGTCACGGACGTATGATGCCACGCAGTCAAAAGAGACGTGTCTGAACAAAGACACGCTACCAATAACCTTGAAGCAGAGCTGCAGATGTGCACGTAAGACACTGAAACCAATTTATACAAAAATATTTTCGCAACAAAATAGTGGCTCTACCTATTTAAAGTTTTAGCTTTTGCTTGCATATTTTCACCAACCCCTCAAAACTACGATGCCAATGTAATTCATTACTTGAAGTTGGCTAAGTAAAATGCATCGCATTGTTAACACACTAGTTCAGCATATAAAATTCATATTTTATTAATTTTTATGCCTGCGTAGCAAATTACATATACATATAAGCCTAATACAAAAAAACCACCTACAGACCTATTATCAATTAGTAAATGTGGTACTCAATGTTTTTGTGGAAATCGTGGGATAGAAGAATATATATAGAGTAAAAACTGGAATGTTTAAACGTCGTAAAAAGTAAAAATTAAAAGTTATGTATTGTTTTTAATAATGGTTTATTGTGTTATAGTGTTACATTTTATGAACACTTTTTAGATCAAAAAATATGTTTATCGACAGGAAAATACATAAAAAACTAATTTTACGTAACTACAAATTGTCTTCTAACGAAGAATCAAGTATATTATTGAATCTAGCTGATAGCTATTCGGTTAGCAATTCTATTCAAAGATGATTATAATAGACAGTATAAACGTCTGACTGAACAGCGGGTAGTCTAGTCGTAGATAATTATCAGCCAGTTTTATCCGGACATGGTAATACAGGTTCTAAGTATTCTTAAGGACATTTTTTTAGTTCTCCGCTAGATAAACTATTTTGAAAACAAGTCTCTGCCTTGGAAAATTATCTTAAATTAAATTACAAAAGAAAGCCATTAGAATTTTGACAAATAAACTAGTTTTTGCACATGTAGAATAATTGTTAAAGTAGCCTACATAAAGTTCCAACTTAACATGATGAATATTTAATTAGCACACATAACTAATTAAATTTATTTTATAACGTACAAATTCTGCCGCAGGCTGGTTTACAATTGGTACATATACATTACTGAACAAATATTAATTATAAATATTACAATATTATTACAAAATATCTGCATGAAGCTTATAATTATAAGCATGACAAAGTTTTAAAGTATAATTGTAACATTACATTAAACAAATAATTACTACAATTGCAATATTTTGAATAAAACAGACAAATACTAAACTAAACATAAGGTAAAAAAATGTATAATAACAAAAATGTCAAGAAAAAAATTGTATGGACTTTCGTCATCATTGTCTAATGTAACTGGTTCTGCAGCAGAAAGAACTTTATTTCTCCCTGAAAGTGTGATGTGAAAGATTTCTTAAATCTCCCGGTAGGTCATTACAAGCCTTTGCTGGCCATATACGTGAACGAATGTTTGTAAATGGACTTCGAATATTCAGGTAGTTGAAAAGAAATTTTATTTCGTGTGTGGTGATTGTGTACCGAGATAAAATTAGTGAGTCTTTCCGATAAATATGTTGGCACCTGGGTATCGATAATTTTTTTAAATTTAGTAATGAAATGATATAATTATCTATTTTCCATGTTAAGCTATTTAGAATTGAAAAGTGCTTTCATGACATGATATCGCTTTTTAATGTTAAAACAATATCTCAAACATGTGTTATGTACCTTCTGTATACGATTTTGTTGTATTTTGCTAATATTAACAAACAAGCCGGCACAGTAGTTAAAGACTGATAGCACTAACGCATCGCACAAATAGAGTTTTATGTCAGTTGTTAAAATATTATTTTTTGTTAAAATATTCTTAAGTCTGTAAAGATGCTTCAAACGGACGTAGGCCGACTGGATAGGATTTGCTGATATTTGTTTATCCCAGGATAGACTTTTGTCGAATATAACTCCTAGGAGTTTAAGGGAATTCTTTACAGGTATTATTTCCCCGTTTACTGATATATCTATGTGCTAGTTAATTTTCTTTAATATTATGTGTGAGCCAAATATCACGTATGAGCATTTTTTTGGGTTGAGTTTCAGGGAGTTTATTTCACACCATTCCGATGTATTTTGTAAATCACTGTTTATTTCCGAGATTTTCTCGTCTGTTTCATCAACACGACAGGATAGTAGTAACTGAGTGTCATCTGCGTACTGGAAACATTTTAAATATTTGAAACATGACACAACTGAATTTATGTACAGTGAAAACAACAAATGTCCGAGAATTGATCCCTGTGGGACACCTTTTGTCACAGAGATCCAGTCAGAACATAATTTTCCATTGCTAGTGTTGACTTCTACCTGTCGTGAACAGTTTTCTAAATAACTTCTGCACCACTGACAAGTGTCACGTGACACTCCAGCAACCGCAAATTTTACTAAAAGTTGCTTATGGTTCATGGTATCGAAGGCTTTAGTGAAATCAAGGAATATAACAAACGTTACCTTCTCATTCGTCCATGGCTTTGTAAACAAAATCTGTAATATGTAATAATGCCGTGTGTGTGCAGTGATGTGGCCGGAATCCAGACTACCTGATGTAAAATAAGTTATTTTTGTCAATACATTCGGATAACTAGTATTGTAACTTACTATCTTTTCTATAATATTTGACATCACGTGTAAGATGCTTATTGGGCGCAGATCTTTAAGTTCTGTAGGATTACTAACTTTATTCATTGGGAATATTATTTTAATTTTTCCAGTTACCGGAGAAAATGGAACACTGTAAAGAGTGGTTTATTATATGTAATAATACAGGGATACAGTAGGGGGAGCAGAGTTTAATCATGTTTACATATATGTTATCTACCCTTCCGGCTGATGTTTTGATACTGTTAATGCACTTATACACTTTGCTATCTTGTACTTGGGAGAAACTAAATTCCGTTGCCACTGTTACTCTATTAGCAAGTATACCTTTGTTATTAGATAAGGTACAATTTACTATTGTGCTAGAGGAAACAAAAAATTTGTTTAATTCATTTGGTTATTTGAGTGAATCTGAAATAAATTTATTTACAGTCGCTTTGACATGGAAACATTTTAAGTCATTCCATAACTTTTTTGTATTCTGGCGGTGTACGTACGCTAAATCATTAAATAACTCCAGTTTCGCTTTGGGTACTATATGTGTTACTTTATTACATAGTTCTTTGTAACTTGTAAAATCATGTGGCTGCTTTGAGGCTCTGAAGTTTTTCTTTGCTCTGCCCCTTTCTTTAATTTTACTGCGAATAGCAGTTGTTAACCATGCAGACTGTATTTTTCTGGGCTTGCTGTGTTTAATGGGCGCATGCTTATCAAATAATAATGTTAAAGTATTGTTGAATAAAGAGACTTTCTCATCTAATGCATCAGCAGTGAAGATATCAGTCCACGATACAGTATATTTGATAGATCCTGAATAAAAGTTTCACTGCTGGACCATTTGAAATTTCTGTATGGTTTTCCTTGCGTTTTCATAATTAGACTGCAAAGAGTTAACGATAGACAAATTAAATTGTGGTCTGTAAACCCAAGAGTACTGTTTTGGCCGCAGTAGGAAATCTTATCATCATCCTTAATCAGTATTAAATTTATTAGTGTTTCAATGAACAAGGTTATTCGGGTTGAATGTTGCATTTATATTATTTGAATAAAGATATACATAAACATCATACGAGAAATGAATATAAATGAAGAAAAATTCAACATTCTAGCACTCAATTTGAATGGTATGCAACTTTACAATAAATTACCGAAATGTGTAGTTGAAGTTAGAAATATTTATAAATTTATGGAATAGGTTAACAAAACTATATTATTATAAAGATTTTTTATATAATAATTAAGTAAACGCTTTTTTTAAATGATATGGTATAAATTAAATACGATACTAATTTTATTTTTAAAATGTGTTCATTTTAATACATCTTGTTGTTTAATATGTGGTTTTTGTATGAATATTGAAATTATGGTCTGAGGTCTAAAAATACTATTATTATTGTGTTATATGTTATGTTATAATCATTTATTTTATTGACATATATAATTGTGTGTTTGTCAATGTTTTATATATTGGTAAGTTTAATTTTTCGAAATTTTCTATATCGCCTCCCCTCCCCCCCAAAAAAGTGGTAACTGTGGTATGTAAAACAAATAAATAACTGTCGAACAAACAAACGTGTTTATAATTTTTATGTCCATTGCCATCAAACGTCAGAAACTCGGCAATATTTACCTCTTAGTCACGTATTTGGATATGAAAGGGCAGAGGTAAGTTTATCCCTTTCACACTGCTTCTTATTTCCATGTTTCTGTCGCTTCTTGCCCATGTCAACAGCGAGAAGGACCATTTAACGTGCGTTTAAGGTGGTCGCCTGGTTGAGCGCAGTTTGTACGTTTTAGGTCTAGAAGTGTGGAAGCTGTAAGGACGACACTGCACGCGTATCGCACCTCACACTAGCCTCTAGGCCCAAGTCACTGAACCAGCGCGCTGTCTTCATGTCGATAACTCGTCTCTACGAGACATTCAGCGGTGGACGTATAATTTTACAACGTATTTTTTAAAGACAAAAATGTGATGTGCATGCCTATACGATTTAATAGTTTCTGCATTCAGAATTTCATGCCTAAAACAAGCAAAAAAATGCCCGCCATTTTCGCCTGCCAGGAAATAAGCTTTCTCCGTTTGAACTGTTTTCACGACAATTATTGTTTAAGCCTGAACGAGAGCACGTATTAAAGCTACATTTTGCAGTTTTCTTTAAAATGGTTTTCACTGTGCTGTCTAAGTTTTTCAAAACAGTAAATACCATGGTTTAGCTAATTATTAGGGCCATGAAATTTTCGCGAAAATAATTTTGTCCCAGTTTGTTTCAGTGCCTTCCGAGCACTTCTGCTTTTATGCTTCGTAGTTAGTGAATTGATATTTTATCCCTAACGTTTCTTGAGGTTCTACCCGCATGTCACAGACGTGGGATGTTGCAGTAATCTTACTGTGATTAGCACAGTGAAATTAGAGAAGTCACGTAAATAAAAACACGCTGCCAATAAACATGAAGCAGGGCTGCAGGTGTGCACAACGACACTGAAACAAACCGTGGCAAAATTCTTTCCACGAAAAGGTCGTGACCCTAATAATTATGTAGTCGACAATTTTTGTTAGTTTACTTATTATTAGAAACCATATAATTTCTTGCCTTCATAAATGTAGCTTTCACAGCAAAACCATTTTAAACAAAACTGCAAAACAGATTTGTGACATCTGCTTTCATTTAAGTTTAAAAAACTTATCATTTCGAAAACTGTGTAAGAAGAGAATCATAGCCTTAAATACAACTGGATGACCTAGGCTATATATATTCACGTGTGTATAGAGATTTCTAAATGATATTCCTAAGCAGGTTGATAAGTTTCAGAATAAACGTCAATCGGCTGAAACTCATGCACAGAGCTCGGCGACCTGGGCAGAAGACAAGCTAAAATGTCATAATAATTCCAGCGTTAAAATCTCTTGCGCACAGTTTTATGACAGTAAACTACCCAGCTACGAACATATTAGTGTATTGCAAATTAAATCAGGCTTATCTTCATGTTTGTTCGAGGTAGATTACCTCTAAAAAAATTTCTTTGCCGCTTATGAGCTACTGAAAAGTAGCTTTATCACGAAGAACATTTTTGTTTAAAGTGTAAAGAAATGTTTAAAAAACTGTGTTACTATTAACAAATAGTATCATCATCATCATCATCATCATCATCATCATCATCACGTGTTCTGCTTACAGGATGGCTTTCACACGGTAGTTCCTCACTTTCTCCAATCTTCTGCTGCCCTCTACAGTTGTAGCTTTTTAAAAAGAAACAAACTTTATGCTGAAAAAATGCTAAAAGAAAATAACGATTTTAAATGACACTTAAAACAATTATTTGCTGCGAAGTGACTTCGCAGTGGCTCATATGAAAGTAAACTTTGCGTTGTAGCTAAGAAAGTGTTTCTAGTAGGTCGTGAAGCTTGACCTTGTCTTCTAGAGCGAGGTCATAGAGACGGCAACCCAAGACTGACAAAAACGAGGGTGCAGGAATAGGCCATAGTCGGTAGACAGAAACTATTACAATGTTCTGCTGGAGTGACATGCCGTTGCTCCAAGATATTATCGTGCCACATAGCTCGGTTTATTTTTTGTTCGGTTTTAGAACTGCATAATTTAACTAGCAGATTGTTCAAACATTTGTAAAAATAAACAGTGACGTTTTTTTTTTTTAATTTAATAAACGATATTCGCCTGCGCCAAGGGAAGCAAATAGAATGACCAGGAAAACCTGATTTTCGCGGAAATATTTTTACATCTGGTTGTTTCAATGTCTTGTGTGCACATCTGCAGCTCTGCTTCAAGCGGTCAGTGACTGAATGTTTTTTTTTAACTTACTGTCTGAAGGATCTACCCGCAAATCACAGACGTTTGGTGTTAGGCCGGATTTACACTTTGGCCCAAAATATTGGGCCAATTTTGGAAGGAAGAAATGCCAATGACCAAGAAACCGCCAGTCGCTATTTACGCACTGGTCCAATTTATTTTTAACCTGTTATACGGCCAATTTAAATTCCGTGATAATTGATGGTCAAGTTTATTTGGAAATTGCTGCAACTTTATTAATACTCTATATGCATATGTGCAGAATAATGTCCACTGATCCATTTCAACACTTCATATAACAATATTTTCCTCTCACTTTACAAAAATATGTAAAATCACAACACCAATGCATGCAGCAATGTGTAAACACAGACCTAGTTAACGCCAATGCATACGTGAATCCCTTTGATGGTTGAACCAAAAGCCGACAATGAATGGCAAAGCTTGCAACACATGGCCAACATTCCAAGATCGGCCAAGCACCATTTGCACATTGGTCGATCCTTCTAAGGTCGGGTGTTGGTCCAACGTGTAAAGCCGGCCTTACAGTTACCTTATTTCACGCTGTAAGACCAACCTGAAGTAATGAAATATGTTTGTCAACAACGACGACCTGTGTGACTGTGGCATATTTCGAGAGCCAGAACTCATGTTGATCTTGTCCTTCAATGGAACTACTGCTGAGCTGTCCTTTAATGAAACTACTGTTGGTCTGTCCTTTAATGAAAGACAAGTGTTCAAAGGAAGATCTTCTGGTTGCATTTATTAAAGCCATAATTACTGCTACTTACTTGCAAAATTAAATTTGATTCGGACACGGAAAACAATTAGGCTACATACAGTTAGTAACCTTATTATTAGGACTAGGAATATTTCGTGAGTTCAACGACCAACATGCTATAATCCATTATCCTGTGTACACCGAAGCCCTACCATTTGTCCATTACCTGCTACTCATTCAGACAGCAGACAATGACGGGGCTTGGGTATGCATAGGACATTGGATTCTAGCATGAAGGTCATTGAACTCGCGAATTTTTCCTAGCCCTAGTTATTATGACAGGCACAGTCAAACAAAAGTCGTCTCTGAACGACGCACTGCCATTAATCACGAAGCGAAGGAACATATGTGCACGAAAGGCACTGAAAAAAGTTGAAGCAAAAATATTTTCAATTGCCACCAGGGATGAGTTTGCATTATTATTTTGAGACCGTTTAAACTTCACTGTCCTGCATATGCCAGATCACAACGTGTGATTCAATCGGCCACGAACGTTCATATGTTTTCATATACGTGTGTGACCACTTAAGAACCCTATACGAACTGTGTTGCTGCATGCTAGGAGAAAGTTTTTTAATTTTTAATATATTCTACTAAACGTGTGTTCAATATCTATATTTACGAAAACAAAACACATTTAAAACTATACTTCTTTGTTTTTGTTTTCTAGTTACATGGAAAAAATATTTTGTGGCAGCTACAAATTATTCTGTTGGTTTTTACCCTGCAAAGTTAATTTTGTGGTAACCACAAAAATATTTTGTTGACACCACTAAAGTATTGCAGCCACCACAAAATTATGGCTACTACTTACACATTAATTTTTGCAGGGACAACTTTCTACAAAAAATGTTTTCAGTGTACCTCGCTTAGAGATATAGTTTCGGCGCACCTCAAAATGGCATACAGTGACTGCTATATAGGGCTCTTAACAGAAGCTTGGGCACTCTACAGTGCATTCATTCTCCACGGCAGGCCCCGGCATTGCCGGCTAATGTTAAGACAACGAACGAGCCGACAGTCATTTGGAGTCTACTCTGCTACCAGAATATAAGGGTAACTTTTAATCTAGGCATGATGCGTAGAGACTGGAAAAATTCGCGGGTTCATTGACACGAAGGCTAGCCTCCAAGAATATCTGTCTATTCAAGCAGGCAGCAGCTGTTTATTGACTGCTCTCTGACATAGTGATAATTAGGGCTAGGAATATTTCGCGAGTTCAAGGACCAACATGCTAGAATCCATTATCCTGTGTAGTGTATACCGAAGCTCTACCGTTTGTCCATTATCTGCTACTCATTCAGACAGCAAACAATGAACGAATAGACGGGGCTTGAATATGCATAGGACATTTAATTCTAGCATGCAGGTCGTTGAACTCGCGAATTTTTCCTAGCCCTAGTGATACCACATGATTGTATTTGTATTTAATTGATTCCTTATTATTGGCTCAGCGCTCTCCAAGAGGTGCCAACTAAGTCAAAGATCAATGGCGACAGTGATACGAACTTAGAGATATTTGAAATGTAGCTTGTGTCTAAAATAAAACGCGAATTTTTCAGGTCCGTAATGATGTGTCAGCAGGTCTGTTGCGCACATGACCAGACTGTTCACGGCGCTGCAGTGGTCAGTGCTGCGTGGCGTAGCACTAAGCCAGCTGCTGCTTTAGGCCACTCCCTAGTAGGACGATCTATGCGGCCCTGCTAGACCTTTGTGTGCCCTAGCTAGGGGTTATGGCAGACCTGGTCTCTCTCACCCCACTCATACCAACCTCCACTCCCAGGAAAATATGGCTGCGGTGCAGACAAGCTTCCTGCCCCCTCCAGCAGCTGCTGACACTTCACAACCCGCTGTCCTCATATAGGCGGTTCACAGTCAAGTCAGCACATTGGAGAACCACATTGTCTACAGTAATAAGTAAAAAGTTTATTTATTCTGGCATTAGACGTTACTTTGAACACTGTACAGTCTATATACACTTTGACTGGATTTAATTGCTTGGACGTACTCTATTGCGAAGTAAATGACTGTCAAAGAAAAGCTATAGATAATAGATAAAACATGGGTACGCAGAGTATGCTTTCGTCAACAGGATACATTCCCAAAAATGGAATCGGGTCAAATAAAACAAGCAACAAACAGATAATAAATGAAAATAATAAAAATCAAAACATAAACCCATGTTAACATGCGATACAATGATGAGACAAACCCATGGTTTTCCAGTCTCCTCATCAGTCGCACTCGTTTTCCTGAACCCCGTGTGTCTACCTGATGACGGGAACAGATTCCAGTTCCCGAAACGTCATTATACTGTCTATCTGGAAAAAAACTACTGTGTTTTGTTTCATCTCATCGTTGTGTCGTTTGTTGTTTTTCTGTTCGTGTCTGATTCTATTGTGTTTTGTTTCGTCTCATCGTTGTGTCGTTTGTTGTTTTTCTGTTCGTGTCTGATATCTATTGTGTTTTGTTTCGTCTCATCGTTGTGTCGTTTGTTGTTTTTCTGTTCGTGCGTGATATCTATCGTGTTTTGTTTTGTCTCTTCGTTGTGTCGTTTGTTGTTTTTCTGTTCGTGTCTGATATCTATCGTATTTTGTTTCGTCTCATCGTTGTGTAGTTTGTTGTTTTTCTGTTCGTGTCTAGTATCTATCGTGTTTGGTTTCGTCTCATCGTTGTGTCGTTTGTTGTTTTTCTGTTCGTGTCTAGTATCTATCGTGTTTGGTTTCGTCTCATCATTGTGTTGTTTGTTGTTTTTCTGTTCGTGTCTGATATATATTGTGTTTTGTTTCGTCTCATCGTGTCGTTTGTTGTTTTTCTGTTCGTGTCTGATATTTATTGTGTTTTGTTTCGTCTCATCGTTGTGTCGTTTGTTGCATTTCTGTTCGTGTCTGATATCTATCGTGTTTGGTTTCGTCTCATCGTTGTGTCGTTTGTTGTTTTTCTGCTCGTGTCTAGTATCTATCGTGTTTGGTTTCGTCTCATCATTGTGTTGTTTGTTGTTTTTCTGTTCGTGTCTGATATCTATCGTGTTTTGTTTCGTCTCATCGTTGTGTCGTTTGTTGCATTTCTGTTCGTGTCTGATATCTGTCGTGTTTTGTTTCGTGTTTTCGTTGTGTCGTTTTGTTGTATTTCTGTTGACTAAGGCATACTCTGCTTATTTATGTTTTTATATTATCTTTAGATTTTCTTTGGCAGTCATTTATTTCGCAATGAAGTATGTTCAAGCAGCAAAATACAGTCATGCACTCCCATTGCACCGTTTTTTCAAAGATCATACACACTTTGATTCACAGTAAAAAAAAATGTGTACATTTACAAGGAAAGTTTTGTAAACTAATATCAGAACGTATTAAGTCAGGTAATAAAAGTAAGATGTCAGAAACCTTTCAAAGTGGTTACAAATATCGTAAATACCTTTGCGAACTAGTAAAATAAACGTTAATGAGCAAATTTTTCGATCTGAAACAAAATAAACCTAGGAGACCTGACAAATTTTACAAAACATTTCGTAATTTTACAAAAAAAGTGTTGTAAACCTAACCAGATATTAGCTGTAAATATACAACATTTGTTTGTATATTTACAGAAATGTTTGTAAATATTCAAAAAAGTTTGTAAAAATACAATTTTTTTGTAAATTTTACAAAAAGACTTTGTCGTGTTACCAAAAACTTTTTTGGAAACTGGTTTCCAAAAAACCTTTTTGTAAAAGTACAAATTATTTTTACTGTGTTGCTACTTAAGTTGCTTCGTTTATATAAAAATTGGCAGCAAACTATAAATTAACCGAAAGGAAAAGAGTAACGAGGTTTTCAAAAGTGCTTACTTAATCGCGAACCGGCTAGACTTTCAGGCGATAACACTTAGCCTACTGGGAAATGTAGGTAGTGTCTTCTTATGAATTAGTGATTATTAGGGCCATGAACTTTTTGTTAAAATAATTATGCCCCAGTTTGTTTTAGTGCCTTATGTGCACACCTGTAGTTCTGCTTCATAGCCAGTGATTAGATGTTTGAACTCTCATTGGTCTTGGGGTTCTGCCCGCAAATATCAGACATGCAGTGTTGCAGTAACCTCATTATGATGGCACAGTCAAATGAGAGACGTCACTTCTCAAAAATACGCTGCCAATAACCTTGAAGCATAGCTGCAGATGTGCACGTAAGGCACTAAAACAAACTTGGGCAAAAATCTTTTCGCAAAAATTTTACTGCCCTACTAATTATGTATTTTGGTAGCAAACAAACATAAAATTACGCCAGTTCCCGTTTGTAAAAAAATTATTCAATTTCAATTGCGTGGTGGAGCAGTGGTAAAACACTCGTCTCGCATTCGGGAGGACCTGGGTTCGATCGTAGGTTCCGGCCATCCTGATCGCGCTTTTCTAGGGTTTTCTGAAATCACTCCAGGTGAATGATAGTTTCTAATACAAACCCTGGCTGACTCCTACGCACTTTTGCCCGTATCTACCCAGGCCTTGTGCTGTTCGAGGACACATAACCGACAAAATAATCGGGTAAGTATAAATATAAACAAAATCCATAGCGTATCTCTGATCGTGCAAATATAAAGCTCCAGATGCACGGAACTAAGAATTTGCTTCAGAATTCTTTTGTGACAACACAGAGAAAAGTTTTTGCATTTATTTAATTACTGTAAATTTTTTTTTCAAAATTGTGCTTATTTTTACGACTGAAAAATTACAAAAGTATTATTTGTTTAATTAAATATGTTGGCTTATTCACAAGTTACTAAAAATTTTCCCTAATCTGAACTGTAAGCGCAAGCTAAATATTAAAACTTTTGGAATTTATTCTCACATTCACAATTTACCGTTGACTAATGTTTGAGACATACAGTACTTGTGGGCCGATACTAAAAATGTAAGCCCAATTATGTGTGTAGCTGCTATATTATTGAGTACACAAAGCTTTTTGGAGTCTAACCTACAGGTCAGTGAATCCGGAAATTGTTCCTGTCTCTGTATTAAAAATTATTTAACTTAACGTTGATTGTAACTATTTGTTTGAGCTCAGAACAGATAAATGGCGACATTGGCATGCACTGTCACACAAACTATGAAATCTAAAAACTTCTAACTTGCGGAAAATAATGTGTTATTCAGGACCTGGGTTGCCACCCACGAACAAAACTGCTTGATACTGGAAAGACTATTTGAAGTCTACGCTGTAAAAGAACTTCCCAACCAGTTGTGGAAGTTTTTAACCCACACAGAGTATGGCACACTTACCACGCTTTAGGTTATAAATAGAGCGAATGATCAACATTATTACCTAAAAGTATGGCAACGTCAGTATACATTTGACTGTTTCAAAAAATATACAGGAACACTGCCATTGACGTAAGAGGAAACAATTTTACCATACCTACTTTCTTAACACTTCTATATAGGCTACATCGGTGTGGTAAGTTTACAAAATATTACAGAGTATAGTTAGAGCCCTGCTATAATCTTTCGTTATTTTCTGACTATACACGGTACAATTAACTCGTAATTTTACAAGAAAAAGGTTGTCAACTTATGTCAGAACATTTCTCAGTCCAGGCACAACAAGAGTGTCGCAAGCAGAGTGTTTTTAATGTAAAACAAAATTACCTCCGACGACCCGTCACATTTAACAAAATATTTTGTACATTTACAAAACAATTTTTGGAAACTTATTGACGAAAAAAATTTTGTGACACTTCAAAAAATTGTTGTTAAATGTACAAAAATATGTTTCTAAATGTACAAATATTACTTGTAAATATACAAAATGTTTGTAAATATACAGACATAGGCCTATTTGTGCATTTACACGCATTTTCAATAAATTTTAGTAAACTTGAAAAGTACTTTTCAAACAATTGTTATTTTTAAATGTACTTTTTTTACTGCATATATTTGTATATTCGCTCGACACGTTACATTGGCCGAAAAAGTTTCTAACCTGCCGTTAGAGTTGCTTCTGTCCAATAATATGAAGTTCCACGGTAGAGTGACTAATCTGTTGTAAAATACACGTAAATGACATCACTGTTTTTCGCGAAAAGAATTTTGCCTCACTTTGTTTCGCCGCCTTACGTGCACATCTGCAGTGAGTGAGAGCTTTTTTTGGTCAGCGTTTAACATCGAGGTCTTTAGCGCTGGTGAGGGGTGACATGATATGAGTATGGAGCTTCACCAGAATGAAGGGGCGAGGGAAACGAGAGATCCCCGAGAAAACCCACCGACCAGCGGCGTCGTGCGGCACGATTCCCACATGCGAAAATCCGGGGACCGACCCCGCCGGGAATCGAGCCCGGATCGTCTTGGTGGGAGGCGAGAGGTCTAACCTCTCTGCCACCTTGGCCCCTTGCACATCTGCAGTTATGCTCCTTGGTCAGCGATTGGATATTTAAACTCTCACGAGCCTTGGGATTCTACCGGCAAATCGCAGACATGTGGTGTTGCATGAAACGTTATTGTAATTGGCTCAGTCAAATGGTAGTCATAGACATGCTGCCAATAACCATGAAACAATACTGCAGATGTGCACGTAAAGCGCTGAAATAAACTAGGGCAAAATTCTTTTAGCTGAAAACAGGGGTCCCTAGACATCACATAGGCCTGGGGCTCGAGGCCAATCAACTGAATAACTAGGTCGGAGTGAAATATAGATAAAATAATAACATGAATTTTGCATGTCTAGCAGGGGCGGATCAAGCTTTGGATCCTGGAAGGGGCTATGCCTTAAAACATAGCTATACGCACACCCCAAGCTGAAATCTGGGGGTCCGTGGCTTTTCCCCAGGAAAATTTGGATTTTAGGGTGCAAAAGTGTGGCTTTAATTGAGTTTCCAAACTAAAATAAAATAATTAACCCTTTACATAACGGTAATAGCTTTAATAATAAATTATGCTTTAAAAGTGAAAACATTTAAGCTGATATAAAATATAATTAGTGGAGCCACGACTTTGTCGCAAAAAGAATTTTGCAACAGTTTGCTTCAAAGCCTTACGTGCAAACGGCAACTCTGTTTCATGGTTATTGTCAGCGTGTTTTTTTTCCCAGACACGTCTCTCATTTGCCTGCACCATTCAGAATAAGGAAATTGTGACATCATAAGTCTGTGATTTACCAGTAGAAACCCAAGACGAGTGAGAGTTGATACATGTAATCATTGCACATACGCTGCGTTGCAGATGTATACATAAGGTATTAGAACCAAATGGTGCAAAAATCTTTTTGACACAAAATTGTGGCTCTAATAGTATGGCACATTTTCAAGCTTCTGCTTCCATATTGTTGGTACAATTGGTTGTGTTGTTAATATTGTGTTGTCGTTTACATATCTCTAGGAATTTTATGAGGTAAATCTTTTCAACATTTTACTTGGCACGTATTTTGGTTTTATATTTTTGGAACAGTTTCAGGATGGCCCATAGCCCCTATGCCCTTCTCTCAGAATCCTTCACTGGTAGTTAGTCATCACTTGTGAATATTAAATAATTTCTGAATTTAGCTGTCACTTACACTGTCAAACCACTTTCGCTGCCACAACAAAATGTTTGTTTAAATATGAGACCCTGCACTGAAAGGAACGTATTATTGTAGGCACAATACTTCTGTTAAGACAGGGACAGCAATCCAGTTCGGTTGTAGGTACTACCTACATTGTTTTGTATATGTAACAGTATGTTCTATAAAAGAAAGATTCTCTTCATTCCTTCTACAGAACACTGGGTTGTATGAAGATAGTTAGTACCGACAAACACGTCATGAACATGCAACAGCTCAATGCAGAAGGCAAAATTTCACATTCATTCTGAATGTTTACAAAAGCTGCAAAGGAGATTTGATAATGAGTCGGTGGGCCATGCCCTCACAAGCTTCATGCAATGACCGCAAGCAGAGACTGCAGTCTCATATCTTCTACGCGGTCAGTAAATAAATAAGTCTATTGTTGTAGGTACCATACTTCTGTTAAAATAGGGACAACAGTTCAACTCGGCTGTCGGTACTATCTTGAGTGTTACTACAACAATTTGTTCTGTACAAGTTACAGTATGTTTTTAGAGGTAACAAAATATTATCTTACACATGTCACATGTACAACTATGGCCACTCACTGGAGCAGCAGACAATGTACAAGTAACTGAGGACATAGTGCACACAGGGCTGTGGAGTCCAGCCGGCTGGTCCTTGAACCCGCGACACTTCCGGGTTATAGATATTATAGCTAATGTTTAGGAACCTGAAACATTTGCGGATTCATCAACGTGTTGTTTTAGCCTTCTGAAATATCTGCACGGAAAAAAAATATTTTGTGGCAGCTACAAAATATTTGTGGGTATTTACCCTGCAAAATGTGTTTTGTGGTCCCCAGAGAGATATTTTGCTGACACAACTACAATATTGGTGCCACCACAAAATTATTTTGTGGTTACTACAAAATAATTTTTCAGGGACGACTTTCTACAAAATTTTTCTTTCAGTGTGTGTACTCTAGCAAACAGCAGCTGTTTATTGGCTATTTGTGGCACAGTAGTAACACATTTTTGGGTCTGCATTTACATGATGTTTTTATTACTGGTTAAGTTCCCATCAGGAGATGTCCGATAAGTCAAGAGCCAATTGAAACTTGCCACAAATTTACAACTGTTTGAAGTCTAGCTGGTGCCCAAAAGTAAATACAAATTCCAAGTTCATCTAAATTATAGCCTACGTGTAGGCCTATGATACATAATGGAGGCTATTTGTTATGAAGGTTTGTACAAGTCCACCGAGGCTCGTAATAATCAGTGACAGATCCAGCTCTAGGTTAGAAAAAAAGGGAGGAGGGCATTAAAAAAGTAGGTATGTCCACATCCCGAGCCGAAAAAATAAAAAAAGGGGGGGGGGTGCAAAATAGTGCTATTTATGGCATTCCCTAAAAAAATTGCATATACCACTTTAAAATTTGTAGTATTGTACAAATAAGCAATAAATGAAAGGTCAAGAGGCCCACTGCCCCCTCCCCCCTGAATCAGCCACTGGTAATAATCAATGACGATAATGTTGCAGGATTAAAATGTTATTTCGACGCTGTTACCGACGTTCATTGTAGTGCGGACAGTCGTAAAAGGCCAATTTCATCTCAGACGAAGGCTTTGAAACAGTGTTTATAATAAGCATTGTGGCTTAACATTGACAAACCGTACAATGGCACAATGGGCACATGTGGAACAGTTGCATGGAAAGAAACGTATTCCCTGTACATCGCAGTGCATTTGAAGCGCGTGCACTGAAAGAAAAGTTTTACTGTACTACAATATTGTTAAAATAGGGACCACAGTCCAGTATTGTTTTTGGCACAATATAAATTGCTGCTGCAACAATGTGTTCTGTAGAAGTAACAATATTCAGTAAAAGAAAGATGATATTTTGTTACCTCTAAAAACATACTGTTACTTGTACAGAACAAATTGTTGTAGTAACAATCAAGATAGTGCCGACAACCAAGTTGAACTGTTGTCCCTATTGTAACAGAAGTATGGTACCTACAACAATACTGTTCTTTCAGTACAGTAAGCGACGCTCTTACGCGAGAAAGAAACATTACAAGTCACGTTATTGAGATTGTCAGTGCGCAGTTCACATAGGCGTGAGGCCCGCGTTGTTTCCCGGTTCACCCATGACTGGACCCGCCTCCGACTACAGGTTAGAAAGATAATTGAATTTCTAATACGCGAGTTTGGAAAATGCACGTTTAACCCACAAACGTATAGATAAAGCAACGACAGTTAAAAAACAATTAAGAATCTCTTTTTTTTTTTTTCGAAACGGAAACATCGTGTCATAAATCATAATTGTCATGAAAGCATACAACGACAAAAAACGCCGAAAATAAGCCCCACTTATTGAAACAAGTAACATATGTTTAAATATTTTGTAGACAAATAAAAGCAACGCTATCAATCGACGAATCATACAGTTCAATTACGGATATTTCAGAAATACCATTTAGCTTACAAGGTTTTCTAAGTACATTTATGATAGGCCTATATCTATTTAAAATTTCACGAAATCTCAGCCAGAACGACAGAAATAAAAATTTTTTTCACTATATTAAACAAGGCCTACATTAGTTCTCTGCAAATGACCATCTTGACTTTGACTATATATATATATATATACACACACACCAAATAGTGTTAGTTTTGTAGACGATACTTGTGAGTGCAGTTTCCTCTTACGAAACAATTTTAGCTGGCGTAGTTTTCTCATAATGGTGCGTCAAAGTCAAAATTTCCATGTTCTGTTGCCATGAAAATAGTGAAAACCAACTGACTGACGTACGTGAAATAATTCACAGTTAAATGGGCTACGTAATAACATATTTGAAGAAATCCCGCGAACTGTTTCTGTATTTAAAAAAATTCTGGATTTGCAACTTTTTTCCTGTAGGCCTATATTTGCGATTTTATTTTAAATTCCTAATATTACGTTGTGGGTTTTTAATGTTACGCTGCATATTGTGATACAGTTATTAAAAACCACATCGGGAAATATAACCAAACAGACCTCGCAAAAGCTAGACGCGACCTGGTAAATTTGCAATGAATTTGGTTCTGCTGGTCAACGGGTATTTACGGCGATCTTCCAGTTTCCCCTTCCCACGCATCCCGGTGCTGCGGCATACTCACATTATGTCACCCATCACACCTAGCTGTTAAGTGCTAACCAAAATCTCTTCACTCGCTTCAAAGTCTGATATTACGGGAACATACACCCATCAAAAACAGACTTATTGAAACTAAACCATTTATACTGAAATTAGATGTCACTAGACAATGGCAGTTTACTCAATTTGATGTACACGAAAATAAAAAATCCCTAACTAAAAAAATCCCTTACTTTAAAATTTTTAAATACAAATTTTGTTATTTTGTGTTTTTATAACTGTAAGTATACAGCCAGCGACATAAATTTAATTTCAGTGTTGAATATTTAACTCCAGTGTTTCATTAGGTTTTCGTTGGAATATGTTCCCGTAACGTTCAAATTTTGAGTTTGACGTGCAGTTATGGGAAAACTACGCAAACTGAAATATCGTCCTTGAGAGGATAATTCAGTCACCACTAACATACACAAAACTAACGTTATTTCGTACAAATTAAATTTTAGAATTTCTTACACTTGAACTGCCTTAAAACTGCTTTCTCGGTACAAATAACCAAATAAAAACGAACCTGTGTCACATTGTCAGAATAGCCGTCTCCTGTTTACTCAAGTTTCTGATTTACTAAAAATATGTCAACAAGTTAGTCCCTCTCTTACACATGCTGATATGTTTTCTGGTTAGAATTCAACCTCATAAACATAACCTAAAACTACTTCATAAATTAGAACTGAAACCATCATTAATTCACCGAAAACTAGTGACAACGTGCGTGAAGTCATGGTGCCCGTGTTGTCGTAGTTCGTACCCCTCCCCCCCTCCCGGGCAATGTGCCATTGTTAGGGCCCGTTAGTTTTCGCGAAAAGATTTTTGCCCCACTTTGTTTCAGTGTCTTATGTGAACACCTGCCCCTCAACTTCATGATTATTGGCAGAGTGTTTTTGTGCAGAGTCATTATTCATTTGACTGTGCTAATCAGTACACGCATAACTGCCACACATCACGTCTGTTATTTGCGGGTTTGACCTCCAAGACATCCAATTGCTGACCACATAGCAGAGATGCAGGTGCGCACGTAAGGCACTGAAACAAAGTGATGCAAAAATCTTTTCGCCAAAACTACCGGGCCCTAGCCATTATTTATGATAGGGTGAACGTGCCCTGACCAACCTCTCTTCGGCCTGACCCAAGGAGCTTAAGGTTGTTCAAGTGGGGAAAAAACATAATTTTATATTTGTATGAAATAGTGTTAGTTTTGTACACATTACTTGAGAGTACATATACCTCTAACGGAAAAAAATTAGCTCATCTAGTTTTCCCGTAATGGCACTTCAAAGTCAAAATTTGCGTATTTTTACTTCATACAAAACTTGAAAACCAGTTAACATAAA
>PNEQ01132633.1:0-25113 GCA_003012365.1 Medauroidea extradentata | reverse complement strand
CAGATGTAACCAAAATATCGTCAACGTATGCTCTGGCAAAAGACTTGCATTCTTCTCCTAAAGTGAGGTCGAGGCAGCGTGTGAATTCTGCAACAGCGTTGCACAGACCAAACGGCATAACTTCGAACACAAATTGTTGGTTCTTGAAGAGAAATGCAGTGTACTGCTGTGAATAGTCTTCTAATGGTACTTGCCAGTATGCATTGGTAATGTCAAGTGTTGTGAGATATCTAATGCCCTGGTACAGCCTTAATATGTCCCTGGTTCGCACGGGACCTTCCCTATCCTTAACTGTGATTTTATTCAGCGAGCGAGCGTCTAGACACAGTCTAACTGACCCATCTTTCCTCCTGACACAGACCATAGGGCTGGCATAAGGACTTGCCTCTCTTCTAATAATGTGCCAGTTCAACATCAGATGAAGGTATTCTTCCGCTTCGTTAAGGTATTTCTGTGGAATAGTGTAAGCTCTTCGGTGGAAAAGTTCGCTACTGAGAACTTTAATCTGGGCCTTATATAATGTATTTCTGCCGGGTATCTCTGAAAAATTTACATCATGTGAAAGTAACATCTTGTATAACTGTTGCTGTTGAAGATGGCTAATTAATGTGCAGGCAGCTACTGCCTTTGCAATTTCCTCTGATGTAGATACCGGAATAGAAGAAGTGACATTAGATACGTGAAAAATGCCTGTATCCTTTCTAATCATATTTACAATTCTGTCGGAGACTTGCCACTTATTAGGAATTCCAATATTACGTTCGCTCTCTGAAACTGAAATAAGCCAATCTGCAAAGTTTAACACAATTCCATACTGTGTTAAGAAATCGGTTCCTAATATGACACAATTTGTCAGACCTTTCACTATTAATACAACTGCTGTCTTAGGGCTTCCTAAACCTTCAATATTTAATAGAGGTTGTTTGTTTACCATATGGCTTGCCCTAGAAGTTGCCCCAATAATTTTCAAACTCCTTGGTACGGGTAAAATAGGCACTTCAAATCCTTTACCTTCCAACCCGGAAATGAATTCTTCGCTCACACAACTTACCTCTGCACCACTATCCAACAGAACTGGTACAGTTGTGTTGCATACGCTAAGCATAATCTCTGGACATAGTGCTGGTTTACATTCAGAATTTACTTCGCCCTCGTGAAACAAAAAATCTCGATCTGACTCATCCAAATTAATAGTTGTAATAACAGGTCGCTGGAATTTCGAATTTTTTAGACTGTACAT
Organism: Medauroidea extradentata; assembly: GCA_003012365.1. NCBI lineage: Eukaryota > Metazoa > Arthropoda > Insecta > Phasmatodea > Phasmatidae > Medauroidea > Medauroidea extradentata. Next base: position 23,873 of record PNEQ01132633.1, on the reverse strand, counting down.
AAAACTGAGGTCGTTCGCACATACTACTGTCCCCACTGAGGTGCTACATTGGGTTGTTCTTGAGGGACTGGTATAAACAACTCTCTCTAGTTTAACGCAGGCTGCGTCGTAAATCCTACGTTCGACACTTGAGAACCTTGACCTTGACTATTTATAAACATAGGCGCTGTTGGATTCAGATGTTGGTTCCTTGGCGAAAAACTTCGATTGCTGGTTAATGGTGAAATCGGCTGTGACAATTGGCTTCCCATCATAACATTAGACGCGCTGACATCTGAGGCGGTGTCATTACGATGTACATTCGTCTGTTGTTGCTGATTGTTTATATGACTGTTACTGTTCCCTGTTCTCCATTCGTTCTGTTTACCTCTCTGCGGATATGACTGTTGTGGGTGGGTGTTAGTACGTGTGCTGTTGTTCGACACAAAGTAGACCGAACCATTACTGTCTACGTATGCATTAGGAGATACTTGTTCTTGGTTTGTGGGTTGTGTGTTTCTCCACGAACGGTTCTCGTTGTTTCCTTGGTTTCTCCTTTGATAATCTGGCTGGTACCTGTTCCTGTTTCTCCTCCACAAACGGTATCCTTGTTTATGACACCAGTGTGGCGTACTCTGCCGATCTGAATTATCACAATTCCGGTGCAATGTGTTTACTTGGCGCTGATTGCGGTCCCGGTAGTTTTGCCAATTATTATTTTGATTGTGTGGGTGACCTTGGTTGTGATTCGGTTAATTGTATCTGCACTCGTTTCGTAGTTGATACAGGGGTTGTGATGTGTGTGTAGTGTGGTTAGCACGTTCCCCTTCAGATCTGTTTTCTCGACTACGTTGTCTCTCAGATTGATCAATGCGCAGGAGCTGATGACGGAATTCTGTTAAGTTTGAAAAGGGACGATCCGCCCAACGATCTTGGTATTTAGTCGGTAATTGCGCCACGATAATTTCCGCAAACTCCTCATCTTCCACCGGGGTGGTGAGATGTCTAGTGCGTTCATATATCTCACTAAAATGTTGTTCGAACGACTTACTTTTTCGAGGATCGTATTTTTCCTGGTGTAGGCGGGCGCTAACATTTCCTTGTATTTTCGCGTTCCAGTACTGTCTCAAAAATGCATCATGGAACTGATTAATAGTGTGAATGTTAGTGCTGTTTAATTCCCACCAATAATGGACAGTGTGCTTCAAGCTGCTGGAGATACACCTGAATTTATCTTCAGTGGTAAGGGAAAAATACTGAAAATATTCGTCTAGTCTTTTTAAGTAGGAAACTGGATTTTCGTGTGCAAATCCAGAGTACGTAGGTAACTGTTCAACCCATTGTCTTGAAGGATGGTTGAACCACTGGATCGGGTTAGTTATGTTGACGGCGTTATTAGTTGTTGATTGGCACGTCTCGTTGCCATGGGAGACGGCTTGGCGTGGTGTTACCGCTTCGGGTGTAGTCGGCTGCGGTCGGGTGCCCTCGTGGATGTGACGTGATCTACAAGACACGCTAGACAACATGGCGTCTTCTCTCGCTACTTCTGCACATTGTAAGCGGCTAGATGGTTCCGCTAGACGCGTTTCTTCGGTCGTGCATTGAGATGTGGAAATTAATTCTAATTTGGCTTGACACAATTCAATTTCCGTGTTTGTTCGGCCTAGAGCTAGTTTTAATTGCTCGACTTCAGTTACAACTGCCTTGTTTGATTGTTGTATTGTTGTAAGTTGGGAAGCCATTTGGCTTACGTCCGCGAACGTAGCACTAACGTGAAACTGTGTATTTTAATTTACAATTTTCAGATTGTCTAATTGTGTGGATAATTCAGCTACGGATGCTTCCGTAGTTGTGTGTGCTGCTTTCAAAGTCACAATATCTTGTTCTAGACGTACCGTGGTGTCGCGTACTTGTGCAGTATCCTGGCGTACGGAAATTAATTCATTGCAGAGCTCTGCATAACGAGCTTCTTGCAAGTCTAATTTATTTGTAATTTCTTCTCCCATAGTGGATATTTTACTTCCCATGGTAGCCATTTAGTTACGTACGGATGTGGATATTTCATTACGCACAGACGACATTTCCTTACGCATATTATTCATGCCTAACATAATTTGTGGTAACAAATCAATTGTTTGACTGTCATTAATTGAACCTTGTGGTGTTCCTGTACTGGTGTTTTGTGGGATGTGTGTGGCGGTTTCATCGTCTAAGGTGGTAGCTTCAGTGGTTTCGCCGCGTAGGTCCTCGGACACCATTACCGACGCGTCGCACGCCGCCATTACGTTTTCATGCGTAGCAGGGACGCTAACTATAGCAAAAACAGCCCCACCAGCCTCTAAATCGTGGGATTCAGTTTCAGTGTTACTATTACTCATTTTATTTTGTCTTTTATTAAAGGATGAGCTACGGGTCTCACTATGCCTGAGCCAATATCCCTCGTTGCTGGAATTACTATCACCCATGCTTACAAGTTACGTGTATGAAAATAGACAAAAAATTTCATCGACCAAAAATTCCTATAATAACTTTGCCAACTTGTCTCAAAATTCGTGCGACCACGTTTGGCGCCACTCTCTGTAATATTAGTATTAGTAGTGATGATGGTGATGATGTGTCTTTCTGTGTATAGGTGACTAAGGTGAGTTGAGAAGGGATTAATTTGTAAGATAATTTCTATTTGCATGAGATACCTTTTCTTACCACAATGTAGATTCTTGTAGGTTCGTCATTAAAACATGGGCACCACATCTTAATTGGATAGAGCAGTTTATTGAAGAAAAATGAAAAAAAAAATATATATAATTGTAAAAATCTCTCACTCTAGGTCAAACACATAGTTCAGACACAATTTACTATAAAGTAGAAAATATCTTGAGTTTGGTTAACGTTGACACTAGGTTCGATTAAAATTCCTCGGCTAGGGATAAATTAAAATTTAAGTTCAAGTATGTATGTTTGCTCAGTCGGTTTACACGATATTCTGACACAGGACCTCTGGGTTTGAGCTCGTTGACAAAAATCAGGCACACCAAACTCATTTAAAATTAGTAGACGAAATATTTTATGAAATAAATTTTGATTTGAATATCCAAGTCAATATTGGAATGGTCGGCCTTGTACACAAGATGGGTAAGCATGGGGACGCTTCAGGCATACATATTCAACATGGCTATCCTTACAATGTAGTCTGAAGGTCTCGTCGTCTTCATGACACTTCAAAAATTAGCCTAATTATATTACTGATGACGGGCCTCTTCTCAAAATGGCCTAAAACTGACGGACATACTGTCCTCTATCTATTGAGTTCCCAAGCCTAACCTTAGGTTGACGGCAGAACTGAAAATGCTCCATTTTCTCCTGGGCCGATTCTGCCGCATGCTTCACCTAGCAAAATTCAGGGAACTCTTCCTGCTCTGTACAAGACAGCCTATAATCTATGTTCTTCTCCAAATTGGAAGCCGTTGCCTTGGCAACCAATCAACAAAAGAGAAATAAAACCTGCAACCTGCTCAGAGAAACCTCTCTAGAACAGATAATTACTCTATACCTAGTAAGTTAAGCTATACTTATGCTAGGTACAATCATATGGTAGTAAAACATTTTAATCAAGTATTTCAAATTTACATTAAAATTATTTAGCAGATGTTAGAATAAATTTCAGAAAATATTTAAATAAACAATTATGCAAAACTTTGATAATATTAACATATTCATAAAATATTTGCAGTATTTTCAAAGAAGAAAAGTTATAAGAGTGTTTTCAGAAATTCCATGACAATATCAAATAGCTTTTAGATAACTAACGTCTATTACAAATAACTAGGAGTGAGAGATTTTCTTAATCTAACACAAAACAGTAATAACATTAAATTAATTAAGTTGAACAAAAATTACTATAGTAGGGTGGGAACTGTCAAAACACTAAAACTTCTGATGCTTCCTATAATAGCAAAGTCTTTCTCGGTTCGTAATATCATTAAACATAAATAAGCTTTAAAACCTGTGACGATCTCGTTACAATATTCTACGAAAACAATCCTCACCTGTAGAGGAACAAAAAGTGTTGTGTTAACACAGGTCCAAAAACGCACCGTTTCTGCGCTACAGTTGGCAATACATGACGTATGGTTGATAGCTCGCTGTCAGGATCATGTTGCTGTGTCACAGTTGTTCCTATTGTCTGTGTGTTAGTGGTGTAGTGTGTGGCATAGTAACATGTTATGTACTGCTGTAATGATGCCCCACAGCAACTTGATCCTACCAGCGTGCTATCAACCATACGTCATGTATTGCCAACTGTAGCGCTGAAACGGTGCGTTTTTGGACCAATGTTTATATAACCCTTTTTGTTCCTCTAGACGTGATGATTTTTTCTCTAGAATATTGACCTTGGAGTTTTGCAATATCCTGTATATATGAGACATGCATCGGCGTCGTAAGCATTTGATTTTTTGGGGGGACGTCACTGGTAGAGAAAGTGTACATATAACCTACGTAATAAAGGGGTGTGTAGGAGTCCTCCACGGGAAACTTTATATTTTAAGGTTCAAAATGCTGCAATTTAAAGAGTTTCTGCGTCAAAATATTTAATATACAACTGAGGAAATCTTAACCTTAAAAAATCTTACAAACTACGAAATTTTTTTTGGGGAGGGGGACGTGTCCCCTCCACCCCCCCCCCCCCTGTTTACGACGCCCCTGGAGACAGGTAGCCTACAGCATCGTTATTCACAGTACTTTTTTTTCAGTTTGGTATTTCAGTTGGTTTTATTGGCATACATGAAACAGTAAAATGACAATTTTGACGTTTACGAGTCATTACACAAAAACCATGAAAAATAAAAATTTCATAACAGCAAAAATAAGTCACAATTTATGTATAAATTAAGAAAGAAATCCATGGTACCAGTATAGAAATAAAAATATGACGTTGAAAACAAATGTAGCCGTACCCTTAATGCAGTAACATGGAGTCATAATTTTCAATGGGTTTTCGTCAAAACAAAACTTTGCTAACTGTGTCTTATTGCAGGTGTCTGTCCCTGTAGGACCGTTGCCACTCTTACAGCACAACCTCAGCCTGTTCACATTTTTAGACTCTTGTCGAGGATTTGAGTTGAGTCCTAGCGTGTTTGCATGCCAAATGTTTAGCGTTTTTTTTTTTTTTTTTTTTTTTTGTGGTGACAGACTCAACTGTTACCTGGATCCGGCACATGTTTCCAAACACACAGCAGCATGCGCACTTGTTATTGACCGTCTCTTGTAAGAATGACACTTTGACAGTTGTGGTTGTATTTCGTTTTACAACTTTTTCCACGACAGAAGAAGTGTTTTCCTCTTCCGCAAGGGATTTTTGCATAAATATGATCAGCTTGCTCTCAGACAGTGAAATATATAAAAATTGAAAGAATTTTCCTGTAGAAATAGGTACAAATGATACGCTTCTGAACTGTAAAAAATGGAATTATTACGTTAGGCAGACTATAGTGAAACCTCACAACTTCCTTTGTCATAACGTAACATCCTCGCCAAACACATAGAGGAGGGCGGACTCAGTCCGGATGGGTGCTAAAGGAACAGACATAGAATTGATGAGCTACAACGTTCAAAAGTGGCAGACGTTTCCAAAAACTAGTTTTTGAAACTGACTCGTTTGTTTGAAAGACTCTTGTAATGGAAGTGAACGGTTCTGAATAAATTGGCAGACATACGACGTTACAGCGATTGGTTTCCCGGGACGACATAGTAGAACAATAGTGCATGAGTAGTATGTTTCAGTATATTAGGGACAGTAGCCGGTAGTCGGTGTGGGATGTGCCACCCTCCATATAATGACGTAACGGCAACCCGCCCGCTATGTTATATTTGTATGACCTAGACCTTGACCTCGACCTCAGTCACAAAACAACAGAAATTTGATAATTTTCCCAAATTGCAAAATATTCCAAACTTTCGTAAAATTCACAAAATATTAAACATTAAAAAAATTAAAATAAAAAAATACCTAAATTCTGAAAAAATCCAAAAAATCTGCAAATTTCCTTTAAAATTCGTTCTCTGTCTCTCTCTCCACCTTTTTCTTTCTCTCTCTCTCTCTCTCTCTCTCTCTCGAAATTCCTTTTTTTTTCTGTCTCTACCACAAAAAACAACTTGTACTTCTTTGGCTTCTCAATAAGTGCAGATGTCTGCAGATGCGTATGGGTCATTTAGTGTGTATTACTCAACATTAACAAAATCAATCAATATTTTAATATTTTAATACATTGTTTTTCAAATCTTTGGTTTTAAAAATATATTTATTTTATTTTTTATATTTTAACATTGTATATTAATATCTTTATGTATACAGTATATAAACATACTAATAAATTTAATTACTTAAACCCGATTACCAACTCAGCTTAACCCGATTTATTTCCGATGGAGTCAACCCAATAATTTAAAATTAAATTAAACTGTTCATTAAATGTAATGTACTACTCACATGTAAGAGGTTTTACCATAGACTCCTAACGAGTAAACCCCCTCGCGCACCTAAGTTGTCGAAGCCTTTACTAACAAAATCAGTGAATATTTTCTTAGAAACCTAAAAAAATTATTTCATAAATTTTATTATAATACTTACAAACTATAGATATGCTCTTCTACCCGAAATACAAGTACCCTACTTAAATGCATGGCGCAATAAATTTAAACAGATTCACTCTCAACAAGTAACTGGCATTTTTTTGTAGATGTACAGATTCTACATAGCCTCCCATTCGCCTGCTCTGAACATCTTCACTCCAGCCCATTACTCCTACCACCTTTCCCAAACACTTTCCCCTTCCCTTCCAATCCACACTCACTCCCGTCACAACACCATTTGGCGCAATTCATTACACAAGTACTCTTTACATTTAATTAAATAACCTTTCCCATTTACTTAAGTTACAAATTTATTTACCTACGACCTTTTTTCGTCACTGTACAAACAGTTTTTTTAATAATACATATCTGTAAAACTAAATTGTGGCCGGTATACCATGAGTAGCTATTCTTAATATATCTACCATTACTTCTTTAATCCAAATGTTACCTTTGTGGGCAGCATTGTAATGATATTTATTTTGATATGCAAATGAAAAGTGAAATAATATAATATGTCCTCGATCTGTCACAGAGGTTAACACTTGTCCTAGCGTTTCAATATTTGTACACTCTCATGCCACAGCAATGGTAAACTGGCAAACTACTATTCCTTGTATATTCATTATTCCAAGATTTGACGCTTTTCGCGAACGTGTACTCAAACTAAAGACGTGACACCAACTAAATTTATTAACTTTTAATTTGTACGTGTATGAGTCAGAAAACTGACAAGAACGACCTGATTACTTTGGTTTTATTTATTGTGTGTGTGTCTTCACAGAGTGCTCTGAGTCAATAACGGTTCAACGGTTGTACTTACTAATAATGAAAATACATTAGCTATAGGTTGTCTTGCATTATTTAACTACAAATACCAGACATGATAGGAATTTTGTTTTTAGGTACTAGGTACTTACATAGTAACAATGTGTTTTTTTTTTCGGACCATCTATCCCTCAACTGTGAAACAGCAAAAACGTTTTTCAAGATAAAATAACTAATAAGTGCACTATTGAAAAATTATGTGAGTACAAATTTTATTACCTAAGAACGTACACATGTGTCGTGAGAAGTTTTTCCTTCCTATTTACTAAATATAAGGCTGTATCCCGTCGTATTTTGACATGTAGATACATAGAACCTGACATGTAAACATCCATATACTTCGAAACAACTACTCGAGCTGTATTACACCAAAATATTGCATATTATTTTCGTCATCTAACGTGAGTTTTGCGTACTGCAACGCATAATGGCAACTGTATCAAATACACATGGGCCTTAAGAAAGAAACTTTATCTCCCACAGATGAGATCTAAAAGATATATTTTCTATAAAGTATTATATTTTAGCATACATTATAGAATTTAATTTAGGCTATTCCGTCTAAACTACATATGAAACTATACCATCGACAACGAAGAAAGTGGAATAAGACCTTCTACTGTGCCAACATTGCAACATAGTCTTTACGTTCAGCTATAATGCTTATCGACATGAGAGGTTTGGTTACAAGAAGAATCATTCATACTTGATAATGTTTTGAAACTCTTGCGTAAGAAGTTTTGAAGAGGCAATAGTTTAAAAACGCATATCAGTACATTCAAGTGTAAAGGACTTCTGTCTGCCAAAACACAGTTGCCTTCATTTCAGTCAGATGCTATTACTTATAACCTGACTGTTGCTTCGATATATTCACAAAAACTCTGACAATCATTATACATAACCTGACTCACCATAGTACACTTCTATGGACTATGCAAGTAATTAACAACGTGCAATAAAGTCAAATCGTGCAATGTGTTTACTTGCTAAACTCTCACATAAAAACGACGTACTTCAAAATTTCTTTAGTAATAATAAAGCTTGGAAGATTGAAGATTAATGATGAAGAAAATGTCTAAGAAAGGAAAACTTGATGAAATTTAGTCCACGGAAAAACAAGTTTAGGTGATATTCTATTTTCCATAAAGAAAAGGAACCTTGGTGATTTTTCCGGACAAAGAAGAGATGAAGATAGTGCCAATTTTGAAGCCGATAAACAATATCCCGAAACACTCTCAGTCTCCTCAATGAAGAGTCGACGACGTGCGCCGATGATGAAAACGCACCAACATACTAGCTATGAATTGTACGAAGATCCCAGTAAACTGGTGAACAGACTCAGACATTTGATCTTTATGCAAGAATCTAGGAACTATTCCTATGTTCATGAAGTACATTGGATCATTCAAGAACTGAAATAAAGAGGTTATACTGAACAGAGAAGTTAGGTATTTCCACGAATTGTTCACTTAGCTTACAAAAATAATTTAAAACTGAATATATAAAAATTATATAAGATTATTTGTCATAACTTACTACTATTACAATAATACTGCAACATGTGGCTACTTCTCTGCACATTCATAAAATATGTACTTCATCTAGTAAATCAAATAACTGGTCAGTAATCCAGATTGTTGACTAGTAGCCTATCCAGAAAGTTGGTTATGTATCCACATAGTATCTCGATGAATAGTATCCAGAAGGAAGGTATCTAGATTGTTGTATATGTATACAGGTGGATAATATTTAGGTGAACATTATCCCTTACGATATTAATGCTTAATGCTCCAACTCACCAAGAAAATGAGGCTGCAATGTCTACCGAAACATCGGGAAGAAATTTAACTACTTGGTTATAACCCATAAGCCTAGAACATTTATACAGCAGCCCCGAAAGCCTGCGAAGATGATATATGTACAGATTATCACAATGGCGCCCACTAGGAATATCGAATCACACGAGATATCTAAAAGAACCAGATTTCAGTAATTTATTACTACCGGTACAAAAATTGCACTGAGCAATGTGACTTGACATGATTATATTTTCTTGACGCTGTGTTCATAATTGTAACAAATGTTGTCACCTTTTTTTCTTCACGTCTGATGTCCGAGAAAATATTTTTAGGATTTCATCAAACTAGATACATATTTAGCATGTAATAGGTTGCATTAATTTTTACGAATTTTGTCAACGCCTTGATTTTATGTTACAAACAGTGGCAGGATTAACATTTTTAGAACTCATGATCTATTAGAAGACCAATTGTTCTTACATTTACAACGTTGGTATTCGTATATTACTTAGTAAAGAGACTAAACAATTTAGTTTTATGTTGCGCTGTGTTTTTGATATTAAACTGGTTGTGCTTTGATTTTATTTATTTTTCGCTAGAAATCTGGGTAACAATTTTGCTAATTGTTATCAAATTTGGTACACAATTAGTATAAAGTAAGTAAACGTGAATTTAATGTTGCTCGTTCGTGGTGATTTTAATCATGTATGCCCACTAATTTCGAATGATTTTAACCATTAATATATAATTTTTAAATAATATATTTCAATAACTAATGACCCGATTGTAGTTACATTTAACAGCATATACATTCTGTTCAAAACGTGGATTAACTAGTCATAATTGCTATTGATCCACCATGTAAGAATATAGATTCACATATACTAATTAAGACATAATTTCATGTTTCCAGAGTTACATGGCTTATTCGACATTTCGGGTTATTTGCACCGACTTGAGGAAAGTAGAAATTTTACTGGTAACTTCTTATGATTTTGTAGATAGATTTCATGACATAATCTGGAGATATATTATGTATGGAATACCCACACAATGTCTTCAAGTTTCAAAATTAATTACATTTACGTTATTTCAGTGTAAACTAACACGCCATATTTCTTGAGAAACTAACTTTGGACTACTTAAATTTATCCCTTTGAACATTTGAAAGATAAAAAAATTTGACAATCAAGAATATGAGGTGGTGGTTTTCTCAAGTGCAGAAGTTTAACCTAAGACCGGCATACAGTTAATAGTATTAGACAAAATTAACACGCAGAAATTGTATTTAACATACAGGCAACAGCGTTTTATTTCTGCGATACGAACTAATAATTTCTAGCTTGCATAAAATTGGTGTTGGCTTCCGCTTTTTATCAATAATAATCATGTTTCTTTCTGAATAATAAACTAGCAAAATAACGACGGTAACATATTACAGCATTATCTGAATCCATTAGTTCTTAATGCCAGTATTTACTGTACAATGTGTTATAAATGCTGTATGACTGCAGTCACTATCATTACCAGTAGGCGATATTGGATAATTTTGCTCAATGAGAGCACACTGCAGGAAACGATATCTGAGAGAACAACGAGTAAAATAAATAGCCTTCACACTTAGAGAGTTTGATGATATTTACGAGAAGTTTGAAAATTTCATTTGCACCAACGAAGTTTACACACTGCAATATGGTGTATCGCCCCGAATCGCTATATTCGATGTCTTGTCTAGCAAGCAGCCCGACACTCTAATTTTTTATGTAGTGAAGTGAAGGTATTTTGGTCAGCACTCAACATCTATGTCTTCAGCGCTGGTGAGAGGTTGCATGATGGGAGTATGGAGCAGCACCGGAATGAAGGGCCCGGGAAACTAGACACCCTCGAGAAAACCCACTGACCAGCGATATCATACGGCACGATTCCCACATGCAATAATCCGCAATCTAACTCTGATCGCTTTGATGAGAAGCGAGTACTATATCCACTGATCATATGTAGTGAACCATGTATTCATGATCAAGGTTCTGCGAGCAGCTCACTGTCTATAGTATTGCTGTGGTATATTTAGTATTTTTAATATATTTACAAGCAATATTTATTACATAATATTGCGTATTCCGTGCTATGTTCGATGACGTATTACACACCTATGAATAGATTCCTTAACATTGATTATAAAAATATCATAATTATACGTGAACAAATACACACAATCTAAAACATAGGAACAAACATTTTTTGCATCGTTGTGTCGTTATGAGAATACGTAGAATATTCAAAGAAGGGCCGAAAATCTGAACAATTAAAAATTTTCCACTATTACTGTAGGCATATATGTATTCAACCCTTTAAAACTGCTCTGATATGTGAATTTAAGAGATTTGAAAGTATTTTAAGAATTGAAAAAGAATTTTCAATTCAAAAAGATCAATAATTATTTCATTATTTGTTTACTGACGTGAAATGTGTTGCAATGCTCTTTAATTTTCATGGGAAGCCTGTTCTGGCCATATAACTCAGTTGCTTCCCCCTCCTAAACTAATTTGTGGTTGTTTCAGAAACAGAAGCTTCCCGGGTGCACGGTGCCTCTGATCACCGGGTTTTCTCGGGGATCTCCCGTTTCCCATGCCCCTTTATTCTGGCGCTGCTCCACAGTCACATCATGTCACCCCTCACTAGAGCGTCGCAATCGGATAAATTGTACGAGAACGCATAGAAGAAGAACAAACAAACAAACAAACAAACATGCAGTTTTATTTTGTAGTTAACATCATTAAATCGTGCACTCATACACGTCCACATTCCTCGAAATGGTTCAGAGACACGTTCTACCGGCATTGATTTGTCATTTCGCTAACTATGGTTACTTGATTAACTAAACGAAAACTGTAAATTGTGCACATACACACACGCGTACGCGCGCAATAATAATTCTCAAATAGTTCAATGACACATTGTTCTTGTGACTTTGACTACTTTGGAGAATTCATAAAATCTGCACCATTTTAAGCCTATTTTCTGAAAGAAAGGTGGTCTTAAAATAACAGGCTATTTTCCTTTCTACGACTATTTGTGTGTCGCAAAATCTTTAATAAACTCTCAGCTGAACTCCCTCAAACTCGGTACATATTGAGTACTAAACAGTAACATATTAAATTCTTATATTTCAGTCACTCCTGGTGCGTATTTTATTAAATATCATTTGAAACTTTATGGTACTACGTCATAACTCGTAAATGATTTAACTAATTGGATCCATATCGGTTAATTTTTTTACGTTAATCATTTACTTTGAATTTTGAAATGTAAAGATATGTCACACACATATCTGACAACTGACATATCATAAAATGTACAGTTAGTTTTATTTTTCTATGTTTGCTTATTCGGTTTTTCTGTATCATTAATAACTAATTTATTATAAGCGTTGATATTTTTTGTAATGTAATGCCATAAGTTCTTCATTAAAGAAGATCGTATGATTTAAATCATACAAGTCTCTGTCATATGTCCACAAATACTAAATTAAATCCCGTGAGTTCACTAAATAGTGAACACTACAATTGACGATGTTAAAACACGTTAATCCAAAGTCTAAGAAAATAGCTTCAAAATGTGTGGCAAAATAAATGTTTGACATTTATGTTTAACATTTTCTTAATCATTCCACCACATTTATCCAAATGTTGTGTTCAGAAAATAATTATTTCTGCCTTATAGTATATTAAAAAATGTAATATTTGGAAGTCGTTTAGCAAGAAAGCACTCCATAAAAATATTTTGGTCGTGTTGTACAGAAAATCACTATAATCTCTAAAACAAAACTTGTATTAACATGATGATGTAAATAAAATGCTAACGTGTGTGTTTAAAAGGTTGAGATAATAATTTTCAAAGTAGCAGTTGTACAGCTCTTTCATTTTGTATTGCTGTATTTAAGTAATTTTTTTCCAACAATCAACTATACCTAACATACAGAAAATTATTAACAGCAAGCACCAATAATACTTACTATAAATAAGAGAATATACTTAAGTTGTTTCGTTTATTGGAAATGAATGCATCGACTGGGGCCTAGTTCGGACATTTAAGATAAAATACGAGAGATAAATTAGGTATTTTAATGGCAGTAATGTGTTTTAGGTATTTAACCATAGACATAAAAATATTTCAACTACATCCTGATACACGAAAAGTACCAACTATGTGAATAAAATGTATAACACGCAGTGTTTTTCCGCTGTCTTCTTGTAAATTAGTGCTACGTGTTTATAAAAGTCTCTCAAATCAAGAATTCCAAATTTGTTTATGTGAATCTGATCAAAATTTCTATGTACGGCCAATATCGACATGTTTCTAGTTAAAATAACTTCACTTTTTACGAACAATAAAGACATGCGTACTGTCAATGATCTTTAGAACTTAAATGCAGATTATTTGTGCAGATTCTAAAGAAAAGTTGGCTCATTAGTTATGCCGTCACCTACTTGATTTTTTGTACCAAATATTGAGATAAGATCTGGTATGATGATCTACCGACACTAAGTATTGAACTATCGATATCATATCACATCTTAAAATGTGTCATTACATTTTCGGCCAAAAATAATCTGAACCTGAAAATTTATGTCCTGAATATAACTTAATTCATTAACATGGACGTATATATAATTCGTAGATCAAAATAAAGAATTTATAATGATAAATTACTTACAAAAATTTAATTCAAAGATTGTCTATAGAAGTTTAACATATAAATTCGCTATGCGTAACTAACGTGTTATTGTGTTACATTTTTTTTCCATATCTGTAACTATTAATTACAATATATTGTAACCAAATATTGGAAGCATTTATACTGTATTATTTGCAAGTGATTCACTATTCTCGTACTCACAGGAAATGATGTAATTACCTTTCAAAACACTATAGAGAACTCAACAGATGTAATTTGCAGGCGCATGTCAGGAGAACACAGACACTGAGGGGTCCTCCTAGAGTTTGAAATATGACTGTGTGTGTCGAGAGTAGGAGCAGCTGTCTGCTGCGTTACATGGTACCTGATTGGTTCAGCTAACATCTCGTGCAAACCAAGGAAAGATACGCTCGCTAACATTTCGTCAAACACACCACATCAAATATACATTATATGTTATAACGTGCTTCATATTTAGACAAATTATAATAATTTACACAAGATTTGTGTGTGTATTGCATTTCAAACATCGAACAAGTTAAACATTTAGAACTAATATAAATTTTTAACATGAATTTATGATTTATGAGTATATTGGGCAAAAAAAGTACAACAATATATACTCACAAGAAACATAAACGCATATGTAAAGTGTTTCACATAATTTGACCAGAAGAACATTTATGTACACTATTGTGTACTAGATGAAATATACATTTATTGATTTCGGATTCCAGAATAGCTACTCTAACAAAAAGTATTTCTGAAACACACAAATGTAAAGTATGTGTTAGTAACTACAATAAATAATAATTCGTCATTCTGAGACCAACACACATTGATAAATGTATATAGGAAGGGAAGAAGAACTACATTTGAGTTATTTTACAGTATTGAAATTATGACATATTTTTTGAGAAAAACAGCCATGTGTAAACAAGCGTGGCTTGTTATTAGTTGCTTTAAGATTATCTTATGATTTCATTATGTTTTTATAATTCCAATTGTTTTTACTTTCAAGAATATCGTTTTATTGACAGACACACAGATTTTGCCGGAATAAATGCGTCGAAATATTGTGAACTCAAGTGATATATCTGGTCGTTCTGCATTGAGCAGCGGTGTTACGTTAGGTCTATCGTGTCGTGGTCGTCGGATTGTTCTGATTCCACCATAAAGCAAGGTTGTAAAATGTTCTGAGACAGACGTGGTAATGTAAAACTTATCTTTAATACTCATCATCAATTGAAACAGTGATTGTAGTTTGGAATATGGTAAAAATAACTACTGCAAAAAACAACACTCGATTTGTCTAGCTATATTGTAAGGTAAATATGTCATATTATTTTGGACCATTCAGCTCATCATGCGAAAATGGAGTAAATATACAATACCTCATGTGAAAACTTATTAGTTACTCGTTACTGGAAAAAAATTCAATAACAAGAAGGAATCGTTGAATGTTAGTTTTGGCGAAGTCAATCCAACTGGGCATTGACTTCTTCACGCTAACTACCTGCCACATGTATTTAACCTTCCTCGAAGAGCCTGGCTGGGTACGCCTGTACTGGATACATGCTGGCGGTACTGCCATACTCAAGTGTGCAATGTTACAGGAACATGGATGCCAACGTTAAACTAACTGCCTTCCAAGGTATTCCTCACACGACGTACAAGTGCCCACACAGAGCAGTCTCCGGTATAGATCAACTAAGCAATTTTGAAAACTATCTCCTCTAGAATAATCATTGAACAAATATTATTTACTGTGGCTTCAAACGTTAAGGGACCTCCATAGATAGGCTGCATGTGTGTGTGAGGCAGGAGCGGTAAGGCTGCCACTAACCCACGGGTGTAATGCATTATCGCCTCTCCGCGCAAACCCCTCACATGGCGTGCAATCCTTTTTCATTTGGGACTTTAAGCGCTGACCACTTTATTTAACTGGTTTGCAGCGCAGTTAAAAGTATAACGCTTGTTTCTATATTTGTGTTTATCGAATCCAGTTTTTTTTTTCAGATACGGCAGTCACGAATAGCCATTTTTTTTTTTTTTTTGCCATTTTGAGGGGCACGAAAATACTGTTTCTAATAAACGTGCAGACTTTTTTAAGACTATAGAGACATAGTTTGTAGTGTGTTTTCTTTTCGTATATATTGGTTAAATAGTTTCGCCAAAAAAAAAAGAGCAGCTGTAACTCACCGCAACTAATTTGAAGCACAGGTAGAGAGGCCCAGACGACCCAGACTCAGTAGCGCCACTGCTGTTCACATAGGTAGCGCGGGGGTAACGATTCTACTGCTGTGGCGTACCGCTGTGTAGAATATCGTGGCCAGCCGTGTACAGATAATAGCAGGGTTGCCGCGAGCCCGCGACAAGAGATGTGTGGCCCGGCAGCCTGTGGTGACATTGATATGGCTCTGGCGATCCAGTTTCATGAACAGTGTTTGTGGTTGGTGCCGACTGTGTTACCTTAGATTACACCTCAACACTGCCTTTAGGCGTTTACAAAACCTTACTCGATCTTCTCGATATAGGTGAAATTATTGTAAAATTTGTTCGAAAACCTGGTGCAAGTATACAACCTGTCACAAGTTAAGAGCCAGGGGGGGGGGGGAATTTGGGGTTGAAACTCCACCCCCTCTTAGCTAAAAAAAAATGTTTTTAATTTCTTATTAAAAATTAGTAATATTCTTACAGGTAGAAAATTCTTCCTACCTACAACATTTCTACTTGAGGCATAAACAGACAATTAAAATATAGTAATTTTTCCGGATAAACATGTCGTCGACAGCAGGATGGTCATAAGAGATGGGTATCCAATTCAATTTTGTAACTCAGATTGACAAAACAACTTAAATTCTCATTTTTGTCTTACCACTGACCTGAATCCAGAATGCAACATAAGCCCGTGCGTAACCAACTGCTAAGTAGAGGTCGACCAATGAAATATTAAACGTAGTTGAATACAAATATAATACAATTCAGTATAGTTCATTAGTTTTCTAATATCATAGCATATATAGCGAGGTTTTGTTTTGAAAGTGCAGAGAACCTCAAGGTAAGGCAGTGGTTATTTAAAACATGTACAGCGTAAAAGTTTATATTTGTTTTTGTTTTCACAAAACGTAGCATATCCTTGCAATAATAACTAAATTTCATTGTCGTGAATATTTTTTCCTGCACAAAAAAGTACACAAATGGTGACTGATTGGCTGATTGCTGATATTGTAAACGTATAGTTGTGATGCCACAATAGTACAGGAAGACGGCAGCGACAACGTCGGATCGAACACAGGAGATAATACCTTCGGATTTACCTGTGTGGCAATCAGCAGGCACTGTCATTGTTGATTTTTAAGTTGCTACTAAGACACTGTAAACAAAAAAAATATTTAGTTTTCTATTATTAGCAGAGTTATTGTTACAGAGATATAAAAGTTTTGTAATACATATTTTTATTTAAATAGAGGAAGGTAATTTATCCGGATAATCCCCCTTATTTTCAGGCTACGTGTCTGTAGTTTAGCTTCTACTCCATATTCATCGATATTACCGTCATGGGCTCTTAGTACCTTAGAGGTGCTGTCCTATATTCTCAAATCACTTATACCTACTTGTAGTTATGATTTTTGTGTATTTTCCCAAGAAACATTCATTCCGTATGTCCGACTGTCATCTGGCAAGTCTTAAGTTTAGTTTAGAAATGTTAACTTTAGAGAGTATTGTTCAGCAATGTTTATTTCATTAATTTAGAAGGTAAAGTAACTGGGCTTTAAGTCTTGCCGACAGCGAAGTCGTTAGAGACGATGAGACATCGTTATACAATGGCAGGAGCTGGGAGAGGAATTGGCAATGTCTCCTGTAAAGAAATCATCCCAGAAAATTATCCTGCAGCGACTTCGGGAAACCATGGAAAACTGAAATCAGGATGGCCGGAGTCATGGATCGAACCCGGGTCCTTCCGAATTCAACGTTGCCCAGTCATTTGTTTAGAAAAAAAGTCATTTTATTCCAGTGCTACCAACTCAATACATATATTATATCCTACGTTTAAGAATAAATATGACTGTAGTTACGATTTCATAATAAATGCTACTGTACTGTTACAATTTAGTCCCAATATTACTGGCACAAGATCTAGGGGGTAAATGTATTTTGTTGGTTTTAAATATATTTTATTCAAATTTGGCATAAATATAAAATGTTCTATATAATCTTCGGCACATGAAACAATGTCAGTGAAGACATTACACATCACTATATAAAAAGTCTTCAAATTTTAAATATGTTTACAGTATTTACAGCATTTCCAGTTTTTCAGTGTATTCTTGGTCACCTTTCAATAGCAGTTATACTCGTGGAAGTGAAACAGGAAGGAGCACAAATGCTTTAAATAATAAAGGCAATATCACACAACAGCTCGAAATTTGTTTACGAAACAAATTAGCCATACAAGAAAACTGCAAATAAATATGTGACAAATGTGACATTAAAATGAAAATTACTTTTGTGAAAATGTAATTTTACTAATTGGAGAGGCGACTTCAACATGTGCCCTATGTAAAAAATAAAAAATAATTTAATGAGCGGAAAAAAAAATTACTCGTTATGAACACTAAATGTATATAGTGTAGGTTTTTAATGTTTCTTTTATTACTTATAGTACTGATATTTATGCTCACAGCATGCACCTTCTAGAAAATGTCATTTCTACGTAGCAAAACTTAACTATCAAATACCACAGAGCTAACAAACAAAGTGGAATTAAATACGACGTAATAATTGTTCAACGGAATAATTTTAAATTGCCGGCATTTCTTTGCGTACTTCTATACACATTTCCTGAAAAAAAAAATTATTTTATGCTACACAAACGCAATTATTTATGGCCTAATTATTTGCGAATTAGTTTACTTTATGTTATACTTTTAACGCATCCTGAGATAATTCTGAAGTAATCAATATGAGCTTTTATCAATCATGGATCTGAAGTAAATAGGAACACACAGTCTCTTGTCCACCAGAAATTGATTCGCAAAACATGTCGTCCGCTGACAGAAATTTCGTCTAACATGTTAGTAATATTAGTGAACTGTAGTCACTGACAAAATTTTCTTATTTAATAAAAATATAACAGGTTTTCATTGACACTTCATGTATAAAAAAACCAAGGTAAAAACAGTTTAACCTAGCAGCTTCCTCTTTTTATTATATTGCAATTCATTTTTTCTCTCGCTTGCAGTATGTTAGCAGGCTCCCTGGCAGAAAGTTTTCTAGGAATCCTTCCATCGACTATTTCTGGAAGAATACATTCCAGATAAAACCGACGGAGCAGCGGCAACATCTTTCCTTCCCAAAAATTCTCATATTTTTCAATGCTCTCTACAAAAAAAAGTTTATTGAATCATATCGTTTTCATTCAAATCACAATTGGAAATTTGGTCCTGTAGTAGGCGTACTCGTGAGCTCTCGGCAGATATTAGATGATGGACCTTCACTGTAAATCACATTTACCGTAATTATGTTAATGAGCTCGCAATACTATCGCTGCAGTAGTAACTTCATGTGTGTTTTGAATGTGAAAGGCCGGTACTGGATTGTCAATATGATAAAGAAATGTTCAGAGTTTTGTTATTTTACGTTATTTAATTTCCAATATTTTGTAGAAATACAAGTTTAAAATTAATTTTACAAACGCTGTTTCTTCCGTATTATTTAATTTAGGCACAAAGTGTTCGCTACAATTTCAACTAATTTTTTCCATCTGCCACAGTTTGTTAGACAAATTTAGATAATACCTGTATATCCTCAACAGGGGTGGTAGCACAACACGAAAAAGTTAATTTACAATTAATTTTGTTATTTGTATATACATTTGGCGTCAGATTTTTCCCCCCTTTTGACCTTATTGAACGAGTGAGTGAGAGATTTTGTTCAGCGCTTAACATATAGATCTTCAGCGCTGGTGAGTGGAGAAACGTCGGAATGGAAGGGCTGGGGGAACGAGAGATCCCAGAGAAAAGTTGACCTGTATGAATGGACATGTCACAATTTATACCAAGTTCAAATATGACCGTACTTTTTCAATATAAATGGCTAAGTTATGATTGTCTGCCGACGTCAATAATTGCAATAATTAAGTTGGGGCCACATTAAAAACTTTGAATGAAGTTATAAATACGTTAGCTTATGAACGTTTACAAAATGTTTATACAGTTCTCAACAGCAATAACGTTTGGCAGCACTTTTGGAAACAAAAGTTTAAGAACTTATGAGTTACTAATACAATGCAGTTAAACAAATTGGAAACAGAAGGTGCTCCATTACTCGTTTAATTTATTACCATTAGTTTATTACTGATAGGACACGCTTGAAAAATTAAAGGAGCCGTAGTGGTCCAGGGGCTAGAGTGTTGATCACTTATCAGTATCAATCCGATTAGATACCTGAATAAACCTGTCATATTTTAGCATGTGGGAATTATGTTTGGTCGATGCATTCAATTGACGAGTTTTCACGGCGATACTCTCTTTCTCCTGCCCTTCGTTCCAGTTGATACTCCATAACAAACTTGTCTCACATTTCGTCGACTCTAGAGCCGTTAATGTGTATCATCTCTAATTGGATGGTTTAATTTTAATGTTTCTTTTAATCACGTGAATATTATGGAATTTATACATTGACGGATTATTATATCGTGACCACGTTGCTGTTTTCGTGTAATCGTTTAATACTCTACGGAATGTTATTTAATTTTTTATATTCAGTAGGTAGTAATGTCTCATTGTATTTATACGTTATTATTTTCAAGAAAATATAAAAATACAAAGTACGTATAAACGAAGTCCGGGTTTTCTCTGTGAAGTTTACCTTCTTTATTATAATGAAACTGGGCGTAGGTTTG
Source organism: Medauroidea extradentata (assembly GCA_003012365.1). Taxonomy (NCBI): domain Eukaryota; kingdom Metazoa; phylum Arthropoda; class Insecta; order Phasmatodea; family Phasmatidae; genus Medauroidea; species Medauroidea extradentata. The sequence goes on along the minus strand of PNEQ01132633.1, from coordinate 3,031 downwards.
GTGTTGAGTACTGTAACGCTTTACGTTTATTAGTAGAATTAATGTGAAGCCAGCTGATTGTGTCAAACGTTCAGTTGGTACCAAGGTCACAGATAACCAGCACTCTAGACAGTGCTTGCTACTACACACATTATCGCTCAGGGGGGAGGGATAATGTTTTGTAGACTCGGTTGACTCATTTTCTTTATTTTTACAGTCATATTGATTACCCTTTGTTTATACTACCACTGACAGCAGAAAGCGACTTACAGTAGTAATCTGTTTCTGTTCGCCGTCTCGGCCATATATCACGTATTTGGATGTGATTCGAAGAACAAAATAGAAGTATTTATTTCCTCGATTATTTTACTATTTATCTTGGAATGGCGGCGGAGAAGCGGTCACATTGCTCACTTCCCACAAAGTCTGTCCAGGTTTAATTCCAAGCCAGATAACTAAGGAATTTCAGTAATGGGAATCGTGGTGAACGATGTAGTTGGTCGTTAGGTTTTCTCGGAGAGCTCCCATTTCCTACGCCCTTACATTCTGGCGCTGATCCATATTCACGTCATTAATCAACACTGGCTCTTAATTATATTGCTTACGAGCCGCCAACATCTCTTAGGTTCGATTCCCAGCGAGTGAACCCCAATTTTCCGCATGTGGGGTCCATGCCGAGCGATAACACTGGTCGGCGGATTTTCTCTAAGATCTCCTATTTCTCCTTTTCTTACGTTCCGGTACTGATCTAAAGTCACACAATTCATTCTTATCGGTTCTAAAACATTAGTTGTTAAGCTACCAACATTTTCCTTATCTACTACTTAAAAGTCTTACCAGATTAAAAATCAGGTATAACATTTGTTATGCGACTGAGGAGGTATTGAATGGTCACCCAAAATTATAATTATTAATGTCACTGAATTAAGTGATTGCATTCTGTGAGACAGTTCAGTAAGCAGACCTACAATTTCTTAGCACACATAATTAAGCTACATATATACCTCGCGGACTTTTCTGATGCATTTTTCTTGATAAAACTAGCAATTGAAACGAATATTGCGTACATATAATTGCCTGTTAGTTATATTTTAAAAATAGGGAAAAAATAGTTCGTCTTCAAAAAAACAAAATTTTACCTGTGTAGCCGGAATCATGTTGTAAATATCTTAAATTTGCCGTTTATTTCACATTTCTATCTTACTTAGGTTGTGTTTGCTACAAATCCACTTTCACCCTATCTTTATTGCTAGCGTCTGGAACAGCCTTAACTGTTGAGTACGGTACATTCTACACGCTCTGATTGTTACTTACGCTGCATTGTTTACGTTACAGAGTGGCAAAAATCATACAAGTTTCTCAAAATAAAAATGTAACAAGGTTTTTTTTATAGCGTTCACTTCAAACCAGCTGTACCTAAGACGACTATTTCGAAGTTACATCAAACACTATCCAGTGACTTTTAGGCCATGCTCCGCGTTTTTACTGTTCTTGCGGTAGTAATTTTTACGCTTAAAGAGAGCAGATATCACAGATTGTTTTCCTAATTTTGTTTAAAATGGTTTTGCCGTGGTAGATATTTTTCCCAAGACAGGATATTATACAGTTTCCCCTTATAAGTCAAGCTAAAACCATACAATTTACTATCTTTAAAGAGTTAGTTAACATGGTGCTAACTGTTTTAAACAAAACTGCTAAACAGAACAATGATACTTTCCGTCGGTTTGCATTAATAAATAATTATAAAGAAAATTTAAAAAATAGGGGAAAATAGCCTCAACCATATTGGTTAAGAGATTAATTTTATTTCTAACTGTTACCCTAAAAGGAAGTTGAACAGGGCAATGATCTGAAATAAAAGTTTGCTTCTAGTTGTGTTACTTTTCACCCCTCTTTATGATGCTTGACTTTCTGCACTGTCAACCACGAGCCATTAGCTTGGTAAAAAACAAACAAAATAAGTTGACGTCTCAACTTTTAAAATAAAACAATTTTTGTAAATATAACATCTCAATGAACTTACTAAGTAAGAAATATTAACAACATAAACAGTATAAAAATTGCGTTATGGAAAACAACGTATGGAACAGTGTGCAACAAGACTATAAGTTGTAACAAGCATATATTTTGAGTTTACGCATTGAATACTGTAAACATTTTCGTAAGTGTTACGGTAACGAAGTTTCAGTGAGTTCTTGGGAATTTGCGATAACATCTGTGGCAATCAAGCAGAACTACTGTACATTTAACATAGAATACTTACAGTAAAGTATGATATTTAGCAGACAGTCTTGACGAATTTACAGACTGTCAGGTAAATGGCGAGTACGGACTTGCCTCACATGAATTAGTTACCTAAGATAAGTAGATAATACTCTTTGGTAATAACTCACCAGGTACTAGGTTAACCAGATAGTTCCACACTACTAGAGAGCGGGAATGAAGGGTCCGTTCTTCGTACTGCAATGTCATTTTCCTCATAAACAAAGAATTTGACGGTGACTTTTTACAAACGAATGTTTCTCTCTTAGTTTGGATCACATATTCAAACGGTGCAGTCCATTCCCACGAATTACCTCACGTACCGTTTACTCTTCCACTAGTTTTTTCATTGTTAATATTATTATTATTACAATTAACGAAATGTTTATTGTAAACTAATAGCCTTACAAAATTTATCAAATAATGTTTTGTACATACATTTTATTTCAGGTTAAATTAACACAGCCCGTATCCGTTAATTACCTGACAATCTGTACGTATTGTTGCGAGCCGCGACTGTCTGGCTGGGCGGTGTAGTACGATACTGTGGTGGCGGAGCTAGGACACCCCCTTCCCACCCTCTCCTTGGCGCCGTGGCTGTCGGGCAGGGCGGCGAAATACAATACAGTGGCGGCAGCGCTAAAAGACCTCCTCGGGTGCCGCATGGATTGTATTACTCCATGATAACCACCTGCGCCCAGTATCGGGTAACCGAGAGAAAATATCGTGATCTGGAATGATCCTGTTCCCTCTTCTTCTCTCTGGGTGGTACTTGACATTGAAGCGACAT
>PNEQ01132632.1:0-16161 GCA_003012365.1 Medauroidea extradentata | reverse complement strand
GATACATAAACACGTGACAAAGTGGTGAACACGAAAACTGATCCATGTTGAATTCAGGCAAACTGATATCATTTGTAGACTCTACAGATTTTCTAGAGACCTACAGACATCATGAGAATAAACATTCTTCTTTTTAATTTTTCTATGAGTGAGTGATGTTTTTGATTATGGCAGTAGGAAGCTATGCCGAAGCCCACCAAAATCGTCATCGTATTATTTTGTTACGTCTTACAAAATAATACTTAAGTAGATTTTCAGTCTCATTTACAATGTCTACAATTTAATTACTTTTTCAAATATTGCTTTTATATTATTCGTTATTGCTTTCCTGTGTATTGTTGCGTTTGTAAGTGTAATTCTGAACACGCCCTATACAGACTGGCAGTTATTAACTAAGGGCAGACGAGTATTAATAATTGTTTTTGTAATTTTGGATGACATTCTGTAATGAGTTTTTACTTTAGTTTAGCTTGTAAGAGCTTAACCACCAAGTCTGGCGGGAACGCGGGCTACCGTGTCCTCCCTCCAGACGCCATGTCAGTTAGTCTTCGCCTGATCACCGGAGCGTTAAGTCGCGCGTGGAGGACATTCCTGTCTCCCTGAGGCCCAATCTATTAGGATCAAGTCATTTTAGTTTTCAATAGCTTATCAGTAATGTACCGGAACCTTTTCTTTTTCTGCATGGCCTCAGGGATTGACACGCGGTCGGGGAGAGCTCTTTCAGCACCCGTTTAAGGATTTCACGTATTTTTCCATTGTTGGCCTCGCGCCACTTTCACCGCTTACGAGTGTTACGGGCGAGAACAGTAGCGTGGTACATAGTGGTCAGCTCTAGGACGAGTGACCACAATAAACCGTACCTTAAGAGTCATCTGTATCTCCAACACTCATTTCAGTAGTGGTAGTGGATGTCTCTCAACAGCATACGCCGAGGATGCTGCAGCAGCTTCGAGGGACGACGCTACTCTCTACACACGCTGTCGGAGTCAGGACAGGAAGGCCCATGGTCGCCGACCCACTCACCCACACCAACAGGTGAAAGATGGGCAACTTTATACTGTGACATCTCACCTGACACGACCCAGAGGCGGCAAATGGCTTTTCCAACTAGGGGCCTTCATTCTACACCAAGTAACTAGCATTATTCGTCGCTCATCTTCTAACATTTGCCCGCTAAAATCACATTTTCCACTATTGCTATTGTTGGCTACGCCACCCCTAAATCCAAAATTTTCTCTAAACATTCTTCTTCTGGACATTGTTTTGACCTTTCGCCGCTTAAAACTGGCATCTTTATTAAATCCAAACTCCTTTCCTAAGCCTTGTGCCCGTGAAGACGTCTGAGCACACGGAGAAAACCCGCCATTACTGCAGTCCTACCTACTACTGCAGACCTAGATCATCGGCCGTACGAATCGGTGAGACCCCCTACGGACGAGGGGACAGCCGTGTCGCGATGTTTAAGGTTGAGGACTTTGTGGGTCAGAATGCCGCGAGTGTGGACTGGCAGACAACAAACGGTGTCGCGGAACCATTGTGCAGGAACTGTGTGCGACCATTATTAGACAATGACCCGTTTACGTATGTCAGAGCCCACGAAGAATGCAAGTGCAGTGACGTGTGTGTTGCGAACAAAGTTTGTGGCGAGAGAAGGGCTATCGATCAGGACTTAAGCAACAATGCCCTAGTGCACTTGTCCAATGGTTAGCGTACAAGACTCTGTGTTAAGTGCGTGAGACCCTATCAGGACAATGCCGCATCTCGGGGAAGTGAACATTGTTGTCAATGTTCAGACGTAGGGCCGACAATATTGCATCAGCCTACTTTCAAACAAAGACTAAACAAGTGCATGTACGTCGAGTGGTGCGATGGACTGGGTGAAATATCGCTCGCGTGCCGCAAGTGCAGACTACCATTTCACAAACAATACCTAACAGCACGCGAAAGGAAAACTGTGAAAACAGACAGTTTTTTCGCATGTGACTGTTGTCACCTGCCGAAACCCGTTGAACGAGTTGTCACGAGACCAGCCGCGACAACCGCGTTTACCGCGAACTCCGTAATAGCCGCATCTACCGTGTCGGATGTGTCGTTGGCAAGAACCGCGTCCTGGGTAGAGGAGAACTGTATGGGGATGTCGTGTGATGTGACATTTGGACAGCCACGTGCTACCAGTGCACTACAACAACAATGTGGAGCAAGCGTGCACGAACCATGTGGCAATGCAAGCGAGTGTGGTGCGCGGGAACACTGGGCCCGCCCCTCCTGCCCCTCTCCCGCGCGCGTCCAGCTGGCCGCATGTGACGTCACAATATTGCGCGACCCAGCTGCGCGCTGGGCAAGGTCAACGGAGTGGTGGCGCACGCAACAGCTGATCGTGCCCGACTTCTCCACACGGTACGCGTGTGCAGGAGCACACATGACACCTGGCAAGTTCCAGTCGCTACCGTCCTTCACGGGATTGCCGACCGAGGACCCCGCAGCTTTTCTGCTAGACTGCACGCAGCGCCTGCAGCGCTATGGAGTCGGGACAGCGGACTGGCCGAGCTGCGTGGGAGGCTGTTTACAAGGTGAGGCAAAGGCATGGTGGCGAGGGATAACTCACTATGGACAGACGTGGAACGAGTTTAGTTCCGCTTTTGAGCGCCGTTTTGGCGGCACATTCACCTCATTGCAAACCCGCAGTAAATTGCTTCTCGCAGAACAACAGAGTAATGAATCACTTTGCATGTTCATTACCAATAAAATAAACATGTTAAAGAGGTACTATTCGCAAATGTCTACTCGAGAAATTCTGGAGGTTGTTGCCTCTACAGTTCAAGCCAAATTCAGAAGTGCTCTGGCTTCCCTGATACATGTAAGCGAGGATGATTTTCTCCGCTCAGTAGTCATTCTAGAGAAAACTGTAAATGAGGAAACACCACGGTGTGACCGTGAACGAGTGTTCCAGTCCTCAGCTAACATTCAAATAAACCCAAGGTTTAATAAGGGAACAGAACGGAATGGTGAACGAACCATACCAGAAAGTAATGCTGCCAAAAGTCAGGTAAGGAACAATTTTAAAACAAACAAGTACCAAGTCGACTACACCAAACCCCCCAAACACCCATGCCACTTCTGCGAAGGGGAGGTTTACCATTGGCATATTCATTGTCCCAACAAGGCTGCTGGCAAACCAATGTTGCCACTGCCGGGAAACGGGAAGTCGGGGTAAGGGGGCCGGACGCTACTCTTACCCCAGGTTATGGAAATTTACCCGAACAAATACAACCAGTAAACTTACAGAATGCCAACCATGACCAACAGTTTTCTAATGTTCAGTGTAATAATGTACATATTAAGGAAGTGTCAAGTGTACCTATTGTTAGTGAATCATGTCAACAAAGTGTCACTATGTCCGAAGTAAACACCGCTGAACTAAGCGCGAACAATATGTATAATAATAACAATAGTACCAACTGCAATATTTTACCACTAGCTGAATGCAAACAGACACCACAACAGATCATGTAGAGCAACATTCAGAATATAAATCAGAGTATGCTACGAATACCAGTAGTACTGAATGGCCATAGGTGCCGTGCACTGATAGACACCGCTGGTCTCATAATTTTGTTCGCCCTCATTTTGTGGACACTAACAAACTACAAACAGTTACTCGCACTTTCCAGTTGGCAACAAACGAACAGACGGGCGAGGCAGTGGGCGAAGCCGAAATTTCCGTTACAATCCGGGACATCACAACAATCACACGTGCTTATGTCACGTCGGAACTCAGGGAAGACGTCATCCTAGAGATACAGTGGCTAACAGAACAAAATACACTCGTTGAGCCTGCAGCGTGCAGAATACACTTTGGGGAACGTGAACGAAGAACAGTCTATAATCTAGATGCAAAACCGGAACAGCCAACCACACCGGTGCTGTTGGACGACCTAGATCACGATGTACCGGAGGAATTCCGTGAAGTATTCCAGCATATACTCGACGAATGTAGAGATGTTTTTCCCGCAACAGACCCCTTAAAACGCACAGACGTGACACAGCACCGAGTACCGTTGACCTGTAATGAAGCAGTGTACTCACCACCACACGGTTACCAAACACACCAATACCGCATTATTAAGGAGCAGATCCAGGAAATGTTAGAGGAGGGTGTTATTGAACCGACATACAGTAACTATAATTCAGCCATAACTTCAGCGCCTAAAAAGGATGGCTCGTGGCGTTTTTGCGTGGATTTTAGGCCGCTGAATCAGATTACCCAGAATTCACCACCACCGTACACACAGATCAAAGGCGCACTAGGTGCCTTAGGGCGTGCAAAAATTCTGTCATCCCTCGATCTACGGAGCGGGTATTGGCAAATGCCGGTGGATCCCGCAGACAGACACAAGACCGCATTCACCGCACCGGACGGCAGGAAGTTTCAGTTCTGCGCAATGCCGTTTGGGCTGAAATGCGCACCTTCAACTTTTCAAAATCTGATGCTAAATGTTCTGGACGGATATATTGGGGATTTTGCTCTAGCCTACCTCGACGATGTTGTGGTCTGGTCAGAAACCTGGGAGGATCACGTACATCACTTATCCTTAGTACTTGAGCGACTGGCCACATACTGCCTTACGTGCGCTAACCATAAGTGCCACATCGGCAAAACCTGCATCAAGTTCCTAGGCCACTTGGTAGATGAAGAGGGCAGCAGACCTACCCCAGACCAAGTAGAGCTCATCAACAGTCAAGCCATACCCCGTGCACGCAAACAGTTGCGTAAATTTTTTGGACTCGTTAATTGTTTAAGAGACTTCATACAAAATTTTGCAATCATCACAGCGCCACTGACAGAGTTACTATCACCTGCCAAACCCTTCCGCTGGTCAGCCGAGCACCAGAAAAGTTTCGACACCATCAAAGAGAAATTTGCAGAGTGCCCTAAGCTAGCAAGGCACGACCCAAACAGCCATCTATACTTGCAGACTGATGCGAGCGAACTAGGTCTAGGCGCCGTCCTATACCAATACAGAGACAACGACGAGAGGCGGATCATTGACTTCAGCAGTGCCAAATTTGGGGCAGTTGAGCGTCGCTATGACGTCAATGAACGCGAATGCCTCGCAGTCGTTTGGGCCGTAAAACGATATCGCTAGTTCCTCGAATATCAGCGTTTTACCCTCAGAACTGACAACCGTTGTCTCGTGTGGCTTCACGCAATGAAAGAGGCCCGGAGTAAGTTTACCCGCTGGGCCCTATTGTTGCAGTCCTTCGACTTCGAGGTACAGCATGTACCTGGGGCTGAAAACGAGCTTGCAGACTCATTGTCACGTGCCCCGCAGGACATCTTCACGCACGACGAAGGAGAGTGGGACGAGATCCTGCCACCCACGAGACAAAACGAGCAGACAAAAGCAGGCGAGGTCCCTAGGTGCAACGCTGTAACGGTTACGAGTGAGCTCACATTATATCTCAAAGAACGCGTCCTAGCCGCACAACAACAATGCCAGGAGACCTGGAGACAGATAGAGAAGTGCGGCAAGAGCGAGGTGCGACATTACCGTGTCGTCTATGGTCAGCTCCAGATTGAGTGCCCCAAATCCAAGCCGACATGGAAACTCTACGTGCCGACAGATGAACGCGTCAAGGTGTTAGAATTTGCACACGAGAGTCCCTGGGCAGGACACCCGGGTGGCACACAGACATTGACTAACCTCAGACGCCATTTCCACTGGCCAGGAGCGGCTAAACAAACACGCGAGTACGTCCGCCATTGCAAGCACTGCAACCATGTCAAGAGTTGACGTGCGGACGGACAGCAGCAACAACAGCCCCGAACACCAAAAATCCCTATGGATACCATAGCCCTCGACCTGATGGGTCCATATCCAAAGAGCAAAGGCGGCAAGCACTTCATACTAGTGGTAACCGAACCCTATACTAGGTGGGTGGAGGCCTATGCGATCTCTAGTGCTCGCACACCAACAATCAAAAGTGCCCTTGAGAAAGAATTCTTCAGCAGGTGGGGCTACCCACGGGTACTATTAACGGATAACGGTTCTCAGTTCACGGGTCACAGGTGGCGAGACTGCTGTACCCAGTGGGAGGTGTTACATCATACCACAGCCGCATACCATCCGCGAGCCAACCCCACAAAACGCAGGAATCAAGAAATCAAGGTGCAACTCCGATTTCGAGTCAAAGGGGACCACACAAGTTGGGCAGAACACCTACCCGCCATACTGTTTACCTTGCGCTCCCGTGTGAATGCAGCAACGGGCTACTCTCCGGCAGAGATGCTGCAGGGGCGTAACCTAGCCTTACCCGGCGAAATGGCATGCTTCCCTACTGGGGAGAGCACAGTTGAGGAAAGCAGTGGCGAAAAACGAAATCGACGAAGAAGAAGGGAACAGCAAGTGAAGCTGCGACAGCGGAGGTACGCCGAACAATGGTGCTCGAATTCTGCCAAGACACCACCACTGCTTCAACCCGGTCAGAAGGTGTATGCGAGAGCGCATCCTCAGTCGACGAGTAAACAAGCATTCTGTGCTGGGTTGGCACATAAGTGGACCGGACCTCACACTGTTCTCAGGCCGGCTGGTAACACATGCTTCATCATCAGGGTAGGAAGATACACAAAGAAAGTCCACCAGGATGACCGACGTTTAGCGGAAGTCCGGCAATGTGAGCAGCACGCTGATGAGGTGCCAGAACCGGGAAACAACCCGCCAGCACAGTGACCCACGTCCACTCATATCGAACAGACATTAGCAACCCAATCGGCGAGTTGGGAACCACTATCACGAAAGTGTTCAGCAATAGATAACCATGGACCCTTAGAGGAACGGGCAGGGGCAAACACACCCGACATACCCGCTTTCTTGTCCTTGGATTCGCCACTATCTTCGACAACGGAGCAGACTAGTGCAGCTGAACAATCTGACGAGGGGGGTCAGAAACAGACAGGATCAGCCAACTGACCCGGGGAACGTTCGAAGCCTAGAGGAGCCCATTACTGTCACCGACGGTGATCTTCAAACAGAAGTGGAAGAGCCAGAGGTGGGACATGCAGATCCCCCCAAAGCTAGCGTGGCTGAAACCCCACCTACCTTGGCCCTCCGAAGGCTACATGACAGTGTGGTCAGCGAGGCGGACGGGGAGAACATCGATGACAGCGTCTCCGGGACGCCACCCCGTCGCACACAGCGGCAGCGATGACAAGCACGCACTACCTGCATTGGCTGTGAGGCAGTGAAGCCGGCGTGTCTACCCTCTGTTTTGCGGTCCTGCAGGAGAAACAGACGGGTCCCTCAGCTCCCTGACACGGTTCCGGATGGAGGGGCATCCAACTCCCCCGCAGCTACGGGCAGGGAGGCACCGATGCGGTCAGCTGACCGGTCAGGTCATCTACCCACACACCACCAGGTTGCAGCAGGTGCCAACCCGGCACGCGACCACAGCGGGCACTCCACGAGTGACGTCCACAGCGAGCCAGCAGCGCAGCGGAGTCAACGTCGGCAATGCCGTCCCAGGGCGGCTAACCCGGCAGCAGCATCCAGGATGGGTGCATATTATCTCCGGGCTCGTGAGCAGCTCAGAGCCCCGAGTCGCTGGTACCACTAGCGGCCAAACGGTCGCCTGAGTGGGGGGCGGACGACGTGTTCCGCGGACGCCCGTTTGTCCGCTGGGCTACAGTGGCTCAGACGGCCGTAGACACATGACCGCCTCCTTCACCACGGACGCTCCATCAGCCAGGCTACACGTCTCTGGGGACGTGAATGCCCTGCCCCGTGCCTATGGAGCTTCACCACCAGCCTCAAGGTAGCAATTTCCAGCTACGATTTTGAATGCCTGGCCAGCCATCATCTTCATAATAGGTGTTAATTTAATGGGAATTGCAGGGCACGTTGTGGTAATGTTTGTGACGTGCGGGCTTAACGCGCCGCTACATAAACACGTGACAAAGTGGTGAACACGAAAACTGATCCATGTTGAATTCAGGCAAACTGATATCATTTGTAGACTCTACAGATTTTCTAGAGACCTACAGACGTCATGAGAATAAACATTCTTCTTTTTAATTTTTCTATGAGTGAGTGATGTTTTTGATTAGGGCAGTAGGACGCTATGCTAAAGCCCACCAAAATCGTCATCGTATTATATTGTTACATCTTACAAAATAATACTTAAGTAGATTTTCAGTCTCATTTACAATGTCTACAATTTAATTACTTTTTCAAATATTGCTTTTATATTATTCGTTATTGCTTTCCTGTGTATTGTTGCGTTTGTAAGTGTAATTCTGAACACGCTCTATACAGACTGGCAGTTATTAACTAAGGGCAGACGAGTATTAATAATTGTTTTTGTAATTTTGGATGATATTCTGTAATGAGTTTTTACTTTAGTTTAGCTTGTAAGAGCTTAACCACCAAGTCTGGCGGGAACGCGGGCTACCGTGTCCTCCCTCCAGATGCCATGTCAGTTAGTCTTCGCCTGATCACCGGAATGTTAAGTCGCGCGTGGAGGACGTTCCCATCTCCCTGAGGCCCAATCTATTAGGATCAAGTCATTTTAGTTTTCAATAGCTTATCAGTAATGTACCGGAACCTTTCCTTTCTCTGCATGGCATCAGGGATTGACACGCGGTCGGGGAGAGCTCTTTCAGCACCAGTTTAAGGATTTCACGTATTTTTCCATTGTTGGCCTCGCGCCACTTTCACTGCTTACGAGGTCTACGGGCGAGAACAGTAGCGTGGTACATGTTGGTCAGCTCTAGGACAAGTGACCACAATAAACCGTACCTTAAGAGTCATCTGTACCTCCAACACTCATTTCAGTAGTAGTAGTGGATGTCTCTCAACAGCATACGCCGAGGACGCTACAGCAGCTTCGAGGGACGACGCTACTCTCTACACACGCCGTCGGAGTCAGGACAGGAAGGCCCATGGTCGCCGACCCACTCACCCACACCAACAGGTAAAAGCCGGGCAACTTTATACTGTGACATCTCACCTGACACGACCCAGAGGCGTCACAGTGTAAAAGGTTCTGCAACTGTTTAAGACCAGGAAAGTAGGCTATTTGTAATTTAATTTCGAGGCATGCTCCTTAATAATACTTCATTCAAAACCACAGCACATAAATGAGCTACAAGTAAGGAAGTCTGAAATAATTACTTGCAAGTATGCAAATTTACAATGTTCCGCTCTTCTAGAAAACCAGACATAGAATTTTACACCAAAAGTTGAAATAGAATTCGGCCTACCTAAGATTATAACATTAATATAATAGGCTCACTGGTTATTATGAAACATGGACACAAACAAATAAAATGAAAATATTTTTTATAGAAACAAATCCAGTAATCATGTGGGACTGTGCTGTAGCTAGTGGCCCACTGATGGTTAGCGAAGAATTACCGCAGTAACCTTCTCCTGTTGCATGATCCTCAGCAGCTGATTGCATGCATTCATATTTTCTTGCTATACATAATCATAACTCCTAACATGCAAGTTTTTTGATTACCTACTAAAACCATTCCCTAGCATAAGAGACAATAGTAAAACATGAACCCTCATTCTCATCACATAAAATATGTTCACAGATAATAATGACATTAATAAAAATAATAATTTCACTTGCATTTGGGCAACATCCCAGTGCCAGGCTGTACCTACCCTCTTTTACATTCACCTACCAACTCCCTCTTGAAATTTCCAATTCCTTCCCCCCTCATTTTCACTAACTTCTTCGCAAGCAAATTCCACTCCCCTCACCAACCCTCTAAGCATTGACTACCTACCCCGCTATGTTCTACTCAATATCTCCTGAATCTTCTCACTCTTATTCCCACTTCCTCTGTACTCTGCCTTATTTGACAGGCAGCCTAACATACCTCAGCCTCCCTCTCCATTCACCACTCTGCACATCCTGACCAGCCTGTCAATTCTTCTCATTTCCTTCAACAAGTTTCACACCAGTTCCTTCAGCATCACTGATGGCTGAAATTCCCCTTCGTCCTCCCCAGTCTGCCCTTGCTGCCTCCAATTCCACGTACAGGTCCCACTCTGTTACTGTGTGCTCTAACATTGGTTGTACCGTTGTAGGATATACACCTTTTCTTTCACTGCACTACTATTACCCTTCCTACCATTCCTAGAGAACTTCTCCCAAAATTATAAACCTGTTTAAAACTTAAATGTCATACAAGGTTGCAGGGGTTTAAGGGCGCGGTCTACCGCAATTTTCATCACCATTTTTTTTATTCTTATTTGAACCAGCTATTTTTTTTTTATTTTAGACAGAAAATATGACTAAATTTGGCTCTTATGAATTTTTTTATCTCTCATAGTTTTAGCGTAATGGCTTGTTAACGTCATATTTTGCATGTTTCCGTTTTAACGACTACACTAAAACCAACTGATATACCAAACTCAAAACAATCACAGTGAATAAAGACATTGCAGGCTACAATGACATGCTCATAAAATTAAAGAATAAAAATTATTTGAATTTTAAAAAATGCTGAAACCAAAAATAAACATTTTAATAAATTCAATAATTTTTTTAAAAATACAAATAATTTTTATTATTTAATTTTATGAGCATGTCATTGTAGCCTACAATATCTTTATCTACTGTGATTTTTTTGAGTTTGGTATATCAGTTGGTTTTAGTGTAGTCGTTAAAACGGAAACATGCAAAATATGACTTTAACAAGCCATTACGCGAAAACTGTGAGAGATAAAAAAATTTCATAAGAGCCAAATTTAGTCACTTTTGTGTCTGAAATACGAAAAAAAATATCTGGTACAAATACAAAATAAAATAATGATGACAAAATTGCGGTAGACCAAGTCCTTAATTTTTTCATACTGTCATAGAACAAGTGTTACACAGTGAAGGGGTGATACAATAGAAACATTGATAAATCTTTTTTCTTTATTAAAGTGCTCATATCTGGAAATACTTTCTTATACTTTAAAAGTATATTTTTATTTTATCCTCAAGTATTTTTTGCTCCCTTGTAGATAAAAATGATCTTGAGATGTAGGCCTTGTCAATTACATAGATAAGAGATTAGGACCTCATACAAAAAACACAAAGTACGGTTAATTGTTATGATATAAATTTCATCAAATTGTTAACATGTAAAACAACAGCATATTATAGTCTGTTTCATGTAACTTGTCCGTATTTTGACATTTCTCTTCTGTGAACTGTGTATGACAGTTCCATTGTTTGGAGCTTTAAACCTACCTGGCTTCCTGGAAAAGCACGGTCTCCGCAAACCTGTGTAAAGACACGTTTCTCAGAAGTGAACTGTCAAAATACGGAACACTTACATGACACAGTCTATAATATAATGCTATAATAGTGAATATGGGTAGTAGGAAAACCATCAGTTAGCAAGCAATTGGTAGGTGAGCAGCACATCAGCGGGTCATAAACTGCCTGATGCTGCACTACAAAACAGCTTGCACGTTAAATGCAAGGGCATGTCCTTTGCGGAGGTCTTTACGCGTCTTTTCAAAGAGTTCAGTATTTGTTTGATAAAGATTTTTCAACTAATCGAGTTACTCGTTACCTGATTTGATACAGGAATGTACTTTATTCTTATTTTTTAAAAATTCTTTAGCTATATCCTATTTTGCGGCAATATCCTGCATACCATGTTCATGTACAATCCAAATATTTCATTAAAATAATATAGTGCTTTAACTTTACACCTTACCACATAATTGATGTTGAATGATTAGTAACTAGCTAATAGACAAAATCTTTAAAAGTAAACAATGATCAAGGACTTACAATGATGTAAAGTGAAGATGACCAATGGCAGAAGGGGGAAGTGAGACAAAAAACAAACGTATTAGGATTACAATTTACATTCAAGTTTTTATATCATTTTGGATGTTATGCATTGACTGTTAATGAGGATCAACTTGCTGCTTATTTCAAGTCACGTTCAAGAAATACAAATTTCAGATCAAAACAAGAATTTTTAGCAACAAATGGCTTGTTGTATTGAGCACTGCTTAACATAAAGACATTAAGTGTGGCAAAAGGGATTACAACATTTTGGTTAGAATGTTTTCATATTGTCATATGTCAATCACAGCTTTAGCATTGATTTTGTGTCATAGTAAAAACAAAATCATAATTAAGAAATTGTACAACAGAAACTAAGAAAGGGACTTAAATAATTTCAAGGGATGGGGCACAACAAAAGTTACCTATCTTCAACAAAAACATTACAGGAGTAACAACAGTTTATAAATGAGCAAACGCGAGTTAAAATATACAATGTTTGTAAAGCCATATTTACCACACTCAACATATGTACGCATACATAAACGTGAGGTTTTTTTAAAATTGGATTCACAACAACGTAGAATCTAGAATAGCACAGAAGTGTCCTTGTTAGAGAAAATTGTAGAGAATAAATTATGACACAGTAATAGGATTTGGCAAAAAAAAAAATTTTGTGGTAAAAACGGTAAGTATTTGATAAATATTAATATCAAAATTTTAATTTGTCTTTTGTTTTTATAACTACTTAAA
Source organism: Medauroidea extradentata (assembly GCA_003012365.1). Classification (NCBI taxonomy): domain Eukaryota; kingdom Metazoa; phylum Arthropoda; class Insecta; order Phasmatodea; family Phasmatidae; genus Medauroidea; species Medauroidea extradentata. The sequence goes on along the minus strand of PNEQ01132632.1, from coordinate 3,603 downwards.
GCTGGATTCACAACCATCACTTAGCATATGTAAGAAGTAGAAAGTTGACCAACTCAGACACGTTATATGATGTGAATGCTTGTGTGCACCCCAGTGTTTTTACTTTTACGCTAAGTGTTCGTTGTACATCTAACTTCATTATGATTTTGTCTTAAAGCATCTCATTTTTTTGTTTTAAAAATAAATTATATAATATTAGTGAATTGAAGTTATTACTTGCCATTATGAAGAAAAAAAAAGTTTCATTTACTGTAATACACTCTTACCTTCAAAGCCTGAAAAATTAAGTAAAAATAAATTTATTTTTTGCCTTCTAATGTTCATATTGTAATGGTACAGAAGAAATGGGATAGCATACCCAGAGGAAATGTAATAGCCAATCACATCCCTATATGCTACACATTACATAATGCACACCCTGCTAGACCCTACAAGGTATCACAGTCGATGTAACATGAGCAGTCTTCGACTACATCACAGTACCACCCCCATGCCTCTAGATCTGACAATGAGCTTTAACTTGTGCATATGTAGTAAAACATGCCAACAATTAAGCAGCCCAGTATGAAAACATACTTAACAAAGAAATAACTATGCATGTTGGTCTTGGGTACAGTAAAATCTAGTCCAAAGTTATGCACAGGGAGACGAGTACAATTGCGGAGTACTAAGTGGCAAAAGGCCAATGCGTTGGAATAATATACTGTAGTAGCACAAAGTTTTACTGTCCCACAAATGGATGCTAACATGTTTGTCAAAGCTACGCTAAATGTGTCACAAATAATAATTTATAGGCTTCTGTGACAATTAAGACAGTAGTTTTTCTCTGTACAGTCTGAGCAGGCATATTGCAATATGGTTCTTCCAGTGTTGGAATATGCTACCACTGAGTGGGGTCTGCACGTGGAGATGCAAGATGAGTGATGAATTAATGGAAGAGGTAGTAGGCTGGTGAAAAGGAAGAGAACATTAGGTTTAGCATGATGAAGGAATTGGGATGGAAACCATTGAGGTACAGAAGGAGAATGGAAAGTCTGATCAGATTGTATATGGTGATGAATGCGGGGAGGGAGAATGGGGCAATTTAGCCTGCAAACTAACAAAGGGAACTTTTAAAGGAAAAGGAAACAACAGTGAGAAGATTCAGAGGGTGTGGAGGAAAACGGAGAGGGTTTGACAATCAACGCTGGTGAGGACGGTGAGAGATTGGAATACACTGCTGGAGGAGTTAGTGACTGTGAGGGGGGTTGGAAGGTTTAGGTAGGGAATGGAGGATTGGCTTTGCAGGGAGGGAGTGTACTTGCCACTAGGCATTAGCCCAATTGCGGATGTAAAATTATTATTTATATATCCACATTTCTCTCAGTTTGTAACGGAACAAGCTGCTACAAGAACTTTGAAACTGTCACAAGAGAAGATCTCATATCCTCCAGCCCTCTCAAAAAACTCAAAACACTGAAAAAAATATGTCCCTTGTTGTTTACCATCAAAATATCCAATAACTGGCCAATAAAAGTGAAGAGTTATCAATTTGTGTTAATAATTATCTGAATTCAAGTAACCCAATAAACATAATCTGCCTCACAGAACATCACTTATATTCTGAACACATAGAACGGGTATCCCTGCCCGGTTTTAACCTAGGTGCCTACTATTGCAGAACAAATATTTCCAAAGGAGGAGGTGTATGCATATATCTGCGAGATACTGTCTCATACACTGCTTTAGATGTGGCTCAGTTCTGTAAAGATCAACATATAGAATGTTGTGGTGTAAAAGTTAGTATTCAAAATAGAGAGATAATACTTTTGGCTATTTATAGGGCACCAATTGGGAATTTCAATGTATTTATTTCAAATTTAGACGCAATACTAAACATAATTTTTTTTGTACACCATGGTTATATTTTGTGCGGAGATTTTAATGTAGACTACCTTGTAGATAGTGCACACAGGAATCAACTAAATTTTCTCCTAAATTCCTTTCATTTGTCACACACTGTAAATTTTCCAACGAGAATTACACCTCATACAGCAACAGCCATTGACAATATATTCATCAACTAATCCAATCATGAACATTTCAGTGTAGTGCCTATCGTAAATGGTTTATCGGACCATGATGCACAAATACTTAACATCAATTTCAAACCTTGTTATAAAACAAACTTGTCAATAAAAACTAAACTCAGACAGATTAATAAATTTACATTAGGGAAATTAAAATCTTCCCTAAAAAATGTAAATTGGAACTTTTTAACTTTAGAAATGGATCCAAACAAGCAGTACAATTTCTTTATCCAAAACGTCTTGCTTCACTTTGAAGCCAACTGCCCAGTAAAAATCTCTAACTTACCGGAAAAAACTATCAAACAAAATGCGTGGATAACTAGTGGAATTATAAATTCTTGTAAAACTAAAAGATTGCTACCTATATGTAAAGGCCAGAAATCGTAATGACCCAAAGAAAATGGCCCATTATAAAATGTATTGCAAAATCCTACATAAAGTAATTATGAAAGCAAAGAGCCTTCATTTCGAAAAACTAATAAATAAGTCTTCAAATAAAACTAAAACTATGTGGGATAAAGTAAAATCAGAAACCTCTTCATGTGAGAGCTATGACACTCTCCCTATCTTAAAAATAGAAAATAGAAATATTGACGACAAATTCAGGATGGCAAATGAGTTAAATAAATATTTCATAAATGTTGCAAGTAAATTAGTAAGTAATATAAATACATTGCTTGACCCAAAAAAAGTTTGTTAGTACAGCCTTCCCAAATAAATTCCCAAATATAAAGATAAACTTGGTTTCATCATATGGAATAAAATCAATAATTAAAGGTATGAAACCAAAATGCTCTTCAGGATATGATGAGGTCAACAGTAACATTATAAAACACTGTACAGCAGAACTTATTTGGCCTCTAACCGTGATATGTAACAATTGTCTTACTAGTGGCGTCTTTCCAGACAGACTCAAGCATGCTCTAGTCATTCCTGTGCACAAGAAAGGAGACAAAACAAAAATGGAAAATTACCGGCCCATTTCTCTATTAAGTTCCTTCTCTAAGGTCCTTGAAAAAGTTATATAGGTATATAAAATTGCTAAATCACTTAATAGTAAATAAAATCTTAACTCCATATCAATTTGGTTTCCAAAAGAAAATTTCAACAGACAATGCCACTTTCAAATTAACTACTGAAATTCTGGAAGCACTAAACAGCCATGAATCTGTCATCAGCATCTTCTATGACTTAGCAAAAGCTTTTGACTGCGTCAATCACCAAATCCTCTTAGATAAACTAGAATATTATGGCGTGAGAGGCAACTTCAAAAATTTACTTAAATCATATCTCACCTCTAGAACTCAAAGTGTAAGTATAAAAAATCAAACTTCAGGATCTAACATTAATTCTACATCCTGTACAGTAAGTCATGGGGTTCCACAGGGTTCTATCCTTGGACCCCTCCTTTTTCTAATATATATAAATGATCTACCTAGTTGTATTGAGTCGCAGGCAATGACAGTCCTTTTTGCAGATGATACTAGCATCCTGGTTAAAAATAAATCTAAATGCAAGCTAATAGAAAATGCTT
>PNEQ01132631.1:0-25115 GCA_003012365.1 Medauroidea extradentata | reverse complement strand
GCACAACTAACCAGACTACAGAAATTACAAAATATTTGTATTCGTTTTATTTTTAATCTAAAATCACGCGACCATGTTTCTCCATATTACGACAAGCTATCATGGTTACGACTTGACAATAGACGCAAATTGCATAGCCTATTACTACTTAGAAAAGTACTTCATACTAAAAGTCCGAAATATTTAGCTGATAAATTAAGTTTACTTCAGTCCCGTCACGATATCAGTATCCGTTCTAAATTAAATATGGTTTTACTAATACCAAGGCATAGAACCAGTAAATATTCAAAATCCTTTTCGGTGGCCACTGCGCGTGCTTGGAATGCACTCGATGAGAAAACCAGACAGCATGAGTCTGTTTCTTCATTTAAAAAATTTGCCAAACTTACATTTTAAAAATTAATTCAATGTGAACAGTGGATGATATTACACTTGTTGACCCGTGTGTATGTGTGTGTGACATGTGTGTACGTGTGTGTATGCTAGCGTATATGTGAGTATGTGCATATGTGCATGTGTGAAAGTAAATGTAATATTGTATATTCTCAGTATTAGTTGATAGTGTAGCTTACTTCTTATGTTCTTCAAAATATACTATTGATTGTTCTATTATGTAGTAATGTAATAACTTAAGTTCCCATAAGTTTTACATAGTATACTAAATATTTTAATATTTCCCAGAGTCTCCCTGTGAGATTATTAGTTAAATTATAGCCTTTGTTCTTTTATTAATTTTTGTCTAGTCTAATATATCCAGTTTATCTATATTTCCTATTTATTTATATTATAATTGTTCAGATATAAAGATTCCGTACTTAAAACACAATTTTGTATTATGTCTCAATTTAATATTAATCAGGAATAATTTATGTTCTAGATGGTAATACTCATGCTTATTGTAATTTGATATCATATTTACTTCTCTCATTATTCTTTTCTCAATGTGTTTTAATGTTCAGTTGTCTTTGATTTTTATTTATTTTTTTTTTCAGTGGTTAAGTGTAAGACAAGGTGGTTACACCTCAACTTCGCCACTGTAAAAATAAGTCGCAAATAAAATAAAATACACAGTCCATTAAAGTATACGATAAAGTAGCACGTGTAAGGAAAATTCCACATTCGTATGCGAATCTAGGGTTCTAAAATTTCAGGAAAAATTGGTGAAAGGAAAAACCAAGAAATAATCAGGTATTTTTCCCAAATTATTTACAAAAATTGGAAAAAACGATTTAAAATAGTTGTAAAATTATGCTAAACCTGTGGTGACTAAATAATATACAGTAACTTATATAAGGTCAATAAAATAAGGAGAAAAGCGGAGGATTTGCCTGTTTGATTCATTCTGAACGTTTCTTTACTAGCAAGATGTAGGAATGTGGAAAGATATCATAGAATTGGAAGTTTCACAAGAAGAAAACAGCAAATCATAAAGTTGATAAATGTAAATAAAAAGCAAAGTTCACCATTTAGCCACTTTATGCAAACAGCAAGATCATTAATAATTATCTTAGTGTGTTACTTGTGAATTTGAATTCCGGCCTTTTTTTTTTTTTTTTTTTTTTGTAATTGAAACTGCTTTCCTGACAGAGATTGTAAGTTGGGTATGAATGAGTATAACTATTTCTGGTTAGTTCATGTGCATATTGTTTATTTTTCTGTACCAAGTTTTATGTTGCATTTACTAGTTATTTCACTTTCGTAGTAGAGTACTATGTGCCTATTGGCAGATAGGCCCGAACGATAAATACGTGTACCATCCATGTTTGTAATTCAAAAACTGTATAATCATTTTTATTTATTTGTTCAATTTTCAGTAATTTTTCATCTGCCTTTTTCACATCAAAGTAAAAAAAAAAAATTCCTAGTTTTTTTTTTTTTTTTTTTTTTTTCGACGCTTCAAAACCCTAGAATTAATACAGCACTGTACAATAAATTTCCCATACCACGTATACGTTTATTATTTCAATTTCACGTATAGATAAATCACCGAACTTGTTTATAATATCTTTGAATGTTTCATGCAATGGGACAGAATGACACTTGTTCATATTGTACGTGGGAGGCACCCCAAGACAGGACAAGACATCCCAAGAACAGACAGTATATGTTGATCTCTGGAGGAATAAAATGAAACGTGGCCCTACAACAGAGCGACGGAATGTGAAAGGCGAGGGAAAAGAGATAACACAGAGAAAATCAACCTACGAACCGCATCTTCCGACACGTTTCTCACGTGCGGAAAACCAACGAGTCGAACCAGCAGAGAACTGAGCCCGGATCACTATAATGGGAGGCGAACACTCTAGCCACTGCGCCAACAGACTGTTGGAACAGGAAGCTATTATCCTTCTGGCAGATTCAGACGATGGTCATCACCATTGGTTTAGAATATATATACACATACTCTAATTCAAAAAAGAGAGGTCCAGGGGTCCTCCCCTGGAAAAATTTTGATTTTAAGATGGAAATTGTGCTATTTAAAGAGTTTTCGAGCCAAAGCATTGACTATACCACTCTAAGAAACTGTAACAATTTCAGGATAACTTATGCCGTAAAAGTGAAAACTGCAGCAAATTGCAGCGCAATTGGGGGTGCAACTGCATCCTTGCACCTCCTGTGTGCACGCCTATGATCACCACGGACTACAGAATATGAAAGGCGTTCAAGGAAGCCTCAACCCAGGCCATAGAGCTGTGTACAGAGTTTCGACCGTTACAAGGTTATTCGAAAACTGCTCCACGTGCAAGAGTGATACATGCTTAGCAATAGCATTCTAAAGAGCGTTGCACGTGTGTATATACCATTTCAGGTTCACCACATCACATTAAAGTATATTTTATAGAGGCAAAAAATGGCGAAAATATGAGGGGGTTTTCAATGCAAATCACGGTACAGATATTTTTAATGGTATAGGCATGTACAATACACCTTTGTTTTTAATATTATGTCATAAAATCATATTGTCACTTCTAACTGTCCCATAGAGGCGAGTTGGCATAAAGACTTCACCCCAGTTCAGTCAGTAACTTGCGTCAATTGTAGAGACTAGAGTGAGGCGTGATCGGACAGACGCAAGCAAAAATGGAGACAGCAAATATATAATTTTAGGATTTATTTTGAATTATTTCCGTATTAAAACTCTGAATTAACTTACGTTTAGTCAAAACTTGAGTAACTTCTAGTGAAACAGCCTGTAACGTGACTGAGAAATCCTAACTCATACCAAGTTAATTATCATTAAGGCCTATCTCTTTAGTTTTGCTGTGGTTTCGAAAATATTTTTAACGCAAATTAATACATGTATCAAAAATTCATTCCTACAGTTTTAACACATATATCATCGTTTGTATCTGAATTTTTCTGTTGCAATACACGAAACGGGTTTTTACATTTTTGCCCCTGAAATATCACGTATTTTGCTGTCCCAATAAGTCAAAATGAAGAAAAATAATTTTTTGCTAGCAAATGGTGTATTATTTAAAAAAAAAAAAAATACGATTTGGCAAAATATTGTATCGTATGTCTGTACATAGTCTCAATTTTTTTCAAAGTATTTGGTTTAAAAAAATATTTGAGTTATTTACAATTGTTTGAAGGAAATGAAAGGTCACAGCCTTAACGCCTAAGTAAGGTGGCGTGCACTGACACGACGTGTTGGTCGGCATACTTGAACAGCTGTTGCGAGATGAGCGATTATTGCATGCGGAACCTGTCATCACGAGCTACAGATGAACAACATAGGTAGAGCCACTGATTTTTGGTTCAAATAATTTTGCACCAAGTTGTTTCAATGTCTTACACACACATCTGCAGATCCGCTTCTTGACTGTGTGTCGGTGAGCAGAGGTGTCGCTCATTGGATCGTACCAATGAGAATAAGGCTACTTCGACACAATACATCTGTGATTTGCGGGTAGAATCCTAAGACGCTGAGAGTTAAAAACAGCCAATCACTCACATGAAGCACTGTTGCAGATGTGCGCGTACGACATTGAAACAAGATGTGCGCAAAATTCTTTTCGCGAAAACTATTGGTCCCTAACCACAGTCATTTGTAGTAGAAGACCGGAGTGTTGTACTGCAGCAACCCTGCAGACGAGAATCAATTTATCATGTTTGATCATCTACCACGGCTAAGACTTCCCCTGATTGCGAGATGGCACAACGGTAATACGTTCGTTCCGCATTCGGGAGGACTCGGGTTTCATCACCGGCTCCGGTTATATTCATTTCGGTTATCCATGGTTTCCCGAAATCGCTCCAGGCGAATGATCGGATTGATTATGAACGAAGGCCATGGCCGACTCCTATCCCGCCATGGGCTTAATTTGTGAATATTGATTGGGATGGCAAGGATTACCAGGTAAAATTATATAAGATATAAAAATGGTGGAAATCGAACACCTTCCAACAAAATTGTGTGTATACTTTTGTATTGATTATTTTACATCATTAGCTAAATTAAAAAATAATGTATTAGAAATTTTACAAATAAAATTGTAGACCTTATTTAAGGACTCTGCCTACCTCAGAGCTCCGGCGGCAGCAAGGATAGGGCGTTACAGGTTAAATTATATTCCTAAATATCTCAGTCACTTTCAAACCTACATATATGCCACCACTGACTATTTTGTTCAGTACGATACGACCTACACTGCTACGGAATCTTTTAGCAAGTTATATCAATACCCTGAAAACTATGAGAAATAAGTGTTTTCATGCCGATTAAACACTCAAACTCTGTATTCATAAAATTATTTCCACATTTTCGTTTACGTCGCAGTATTCTCCTCTTATAAATGCAGAAAATGTTCTTTTATCCGAAAGCGATATCTCAAAGGGTGACAGAGCTACACGGAATTTAGTTTAACGTGTAAAACCCTATCCTTGCTCCCGCCGCGCTCCGAGGTAGGCAGAAGCCTTAAGAAAGAAAATTTTATGTTCTCTATCAACAAAATTTTGGGGTGGCGACCGCCACCGCTCGTCACCCCAGAATTCCGCCTATGATCCCAGTTCCTGACATTGTACCAAGTAGTGTATAACCGTTTCTAATGACCTCGCTGTCAATGACGAGACGTAAAGCCCTCTTATCTTACCTGTCTATCCTACACATAGTTCAGTCAGGAAAAGTGGAAGTCGTTGTGGAGCGTGCAACTCTGGTAACGTGGTCCTAGTCTATAAGGTATCTGACGTGATCTAAGACAGATGCACAAACCCGTCTCCCTGTCATTCATAAATATCCTAATTCTCCGAGACTGATGTGTTCAGTGACATGCTTCTTCGTCATTTACATTCATTGGCCTCGTAGGTTAAAGAATACCATCAAAAACTACTGTACACATTAATGATAACACCAAACAAACTGAATTACCTAACAAAAATATGAGGATAATAACTAATTCCAGAGTTACCCAATAACATTACTGAATATTAACTATCACTGCTTTCAGGTTTGCTTGAAAGAGATGACAAAAAAGAAGACGCCAAGCCACTGAAACAAGCAAGATCTCTGTACAGCATGTGCATGAATACAGGTGAGTTATCAGAAGATAGCAGGCTCTTTATTTGCGGGATTTACTATTACATATTAGATTCTAAATTATTGCTTAAAAAATCTACAAGACTGTTGACATATTTAGACAAAAATATTATACAACTGTAGCTTTATATCTCAACTTCACATAGCCTAGCTAGAAAGAAACTTGAGGCCCAGAAAAACTTGGGACATTTTTTTTTTTTTTTTTTTTTTTTTTTTTTTTTTTTTTTTTTTTTTTTTTTTTTTTTTTTTTTTTTTTTTTTTTTTTTTTTTTTTTTTTTTTTTTTTTTTTTTTTTTTTTTGGAAATTTTATTTCACACACGATAGCTGTTAAGAGTAAGAACCAACTCAAGGGACAATTATTGTAAATATCACAATGAAATAGGCAGCACAATTTCGTCATTATACGTTGTAGCAACAAGTTTTCCTGCAGTCCCAAGTGACGCCAGTTGACGGTATCCCGCAGATCGAGCATTATCCACTGCCACATCTTAATTAAAGTTAATTCACTAGACACGCGCACACACACAAAATAACTTAGTGGGTTTCATCCCAAAAATCTTCATTACGCAGTGGCGCAACAACAATGGAGCAAAGGTATATCCCCCCCCCCCTTTTTTTTAGTAGAATTCTTGAAGCAGACGAAAATTCACAAACAAATCTAATAAATAATATAAGTATCGTATCAAAGATACCCCTAAACACTTTACCTGCCCAAACACAATAATTTTGCATGTTCTTCATTTAAGTAGGCCTATAAGTTTTTAGGACTGTAAAATTAAAGAGTGGTTCTTATCACGTGTATTTACATCCCTATCTCTGGCATGTTCTTAAGCATTTTATAACTACCCTCCCTATCACAAATTCAAGCGATGGTCTGTAACTGGCCAATCGTATCTGGGAGGAATCCGGCTTAGATTCCCAGCCCGGCCATCCTGATTTCGGTAATTCATGATTTTCCAGAATAACGTCAAGATGATTCTCGGACGGTTGCTTAATAATGGCCATGATACCTTCCTGTCCTGTTCCTAACACTCTTGAGGAACTGGTCCGCGTCTAACGACCTCCCAGTTTCCCGCGCTATATTGGAATCATGTGTTTTTCTTCCATTTTATTGTTTCGCGAATGGAAATCCTGGAAGTACCAAACTAGTATCGCAGCGCATGTATAGGGACCTGAAGAATTCGCCTGATCGTCTGGCCACAATATATATTTAAACAAATTTAAATTATTGTACCTTATAATGGTAAAATCGGATTATCTGTGATTTTGGATTATCCGAGGCATCGGCCCCCTCCATTAGCGCGGATAATCGGGAGTTGACTGCAATAATAATAGAGCAGCGACACCTGGTGGGAATAGACTGGTATCAGCTCGTGGGGATAATTGATCAACTGTCACTTACACAGTTATCGACCGTGTTCTAAAATTATTAAATTATAAATATTTACTAAACAATAGCACTTATCAAAATAGATAAAAACCTATTTGCAGACCTACCGAATGTATATAAAGGCTATTTCAGTCCTATTGCTTCACATGTCCAACACTGTGTTGTTTGCGGACCCATAATTTACACCAATTGGCATAACTATATGAAATAAAATAATTTCGTGTTCATTTATTCAGACGCATGAAATTAGGTATTACAAGATAACAAGACAAGATTCTACAGGCTGTCTGTGGAATACAGTCTGCATAAACAATAAGGAATATGATATAATGCTGTACAATTTAAATTTAACATGCAACAACATCTTACAATTAATTTAATTGACCCTGTCAATAAAGCAAGCACTTTTGAAGTTTCCCATACTCCCCCCACTTCAGGTGACATGTATCTTTCTAATACTTGTTAATGAAAAAATGTATCAATGTACGTAATGAACTTTGTATGTAAATTTTATTACACTTATAAAGATACAATATTTTTTTTAATTATTCTTCTTACAAGACTGTTTTAAAAGTGCTCATTAAAGCTGATAATACTAATTTCATTTAGAATGCTTCCTTACTAACTTTTCATGCTGACCTAGAAATTGTAAATCATCTAATTATGACCAATAAAATTTACAGTAAACCCGCTCCAGGGGTGCAAATCTACTTCTGAGGCAGGAGGAGCTCTGATTTCAGCAGGTGTGTGTGTGTGTGTGCACCCGCATACAATGTGCATGTTAATGTGATAAAAAATAATATATATATGTCAGGTATGTTTTTAAATTCTTCTTCCTATTTGACTAATTTTTCCTTACAACCTCCATTCCACCAACCCATTTTCTTCAAAGGATTTAAAATATGAATAGGTCTGGCACTGTAACCAGGGCCGTCAAGAGTCTTCTCGGACCCCGTTGACATGGTGACCTCGGGGCCCCTACCAATCCTTGTTTCAACCATTCGAAGAAGGAGGCCTTAAATTCTTCCAAGGTTATGAGCCATTGAATGTTGTGATTACATGTTATAAACATATGCTGTAGTAAAATATAAACACACAAAGTGTTGAAATATAATAATCAAAGCATTGTGTCTCAAAGAGCTCCAGTACCCCCTCCCACCCTTCCTACCCACCCTAGGGCCTGCTGAGCGCAGTTGCAACAATGCACACAACACCCTCTCATCAGCCCTGACTGTAACACCAGGAGTATAACACTGATCAGACACCCCGTAGCTTAGGAGCAAAGAGGGTTTACGTTTTGCACTTCACACAACTTGAAAAATGTTATCATTACATATATTTATTGCTCAATAAATGTGCAACTACCATACATCTAAACACCTTAGCTATGTGATATAATAAAAAATATATAAATATTGTGTATTTTCTGGGCTGTATATATAGTGCGTAAGTTCTGGGCTGTAACGATGTATGGTCACTGCTTTGTTTGCAGCAGTTATCTGAAGTAACTTAGGTTGATAGGCATTGTAGTACAGTACTTTCAGCGCAATGAGCCATATCGGGTGATTTGAAGTCTAGCATTAGTATTTCTGGTTTTGACTTCTACTACTGATGTGAGATCATCTTGCATTGTACGATTTGCACTGGTTACTTAAAAATAACAAGAAATGTAAGTTCACCTATTATCGTCCCTTTGGGTAAGTACCTGTTGCATGTACATTACACGCTTCTGAATTCTTTAATGTCCTAAAATATATTAGGTATGAGATAAAGTGCCTTTTTATTGCTGAAAGATTACGTACTTTAATTTTTAGAGTAAGGATTAGAAAAAAAGGATACTACAGTACACAAATAAGGAGATAAAGAAATATGCCTATAATATGTATGCTGTGTGGAGATGAAGAGGGTGTACAGAAAGACAGATTTATTCTTAATAGTTGGTGGACAAGGAATACGAGGGGAGGGAGGGAGAGGAAGGATACAGACCATCAGTAACTGTGAAGACACTGAAATGGGGCAAACTGCAGGAGAGGAACAAGAGGGTAGGCACAATTGGGAAACAAGGTTCAAGCAGAACTTTATTGGGGAAGAGAGGGTACACTGTTGTAAACTGAACTGTAAAAGAGTGGAATGAAAGAAACAGGTGGCTGTAAGGTGAAGGGATTTAGGGAGATGGTGAATAAGCTAGTAACAGGCTGATTGAAATGGGAGGCCAAGACAAATTAAGGGGAGAAATACCTTGTCACAGGACAACCCATTTGCAGGAAGACTATCTTAATCTTATAACCGGCTTACGAAATGTTATTCTTTATTTTAACCTCATAATGAACCATGGGCCAAGGTACACGAAGTTATTGTTTTTAATAGGCCTACTGTTCACTTATTAAAACATAATCGTGGCTTTGACCATTGGAAATGATATGCCTTGAACACACGTATTCAGGAATTTTCAGTACTGCATAGTTACATATTCAAAGAACTGCTAAAATCGTTGTCTAGTGCAGTTAAGCTCGAAAATACAATATTGTACCCCCGCCAAACCCTTTTTCTCACGTACAAAAATAAGATTGTAGTATAACCATTTTAATAACTGAAACATTTAACTCGCTGGTAGAACTTGCTTCACATAAGCAGCATGCACTAAAAGCACCATTCGTATAGTCAATGCTTTGGCTCGAAAACTCTTTAAATAGCACAATTTCCATCTTAAAATCAAAATTTTTCCAGGGGAGGACCCCTGGACCTCTCTTTTTTGAATTCGAGTATGTGTATATATATTCTAAACCAATGGTGATGACCATCGTCTGAATCTGCCAGAAGGATACTAGCTTCCTGTTCCAACAGTCTGTTGGCGCAGTGGCTAGAGTGTTCGCCCACCACTACAGTGACCCGGGCTCAGTTCTCTGCTGGTTCGACTCCTTGGTTTGTCGCACGTGAGAAACGTGACGGAAGATGCGGTTCGTAGGTTGATTTTCTCTGTGTTATCTCTTTTCCCTCGCCTTTCACATTCCGTCGCTCTGTTGTAGGGCCACGTTTCATTTTATTCCTCCAGAGATCAACATATACTGTCTGCTCTTGGGATGTCTTGTCCTGTCTTGGGGTGCTTCCCACGTACAATATGAACAAGTGTCATTCTGTCCCATTGCATGAAACATTCAAAGATATTATAAACAAGTTCGGTGATTTATCTATACGTGAAATTGAAATAATAAACGTATACGTGGTATGGGAATTTTATTGTACAGTGCTGTATTATTTCTAGGGTTTTTATCTATTTTTATAAGTGCTATTGTTTAGTAAATATTTATAATTTAATAATTTTAGAACCCGGTCGATAACTGTGTAAGTGACAGTTGATCAGTTATCCCCACGAGCTGATACCAGTCTATTCCCACCAGGTGTCGATGCTCTATTATTATTGCAGTCAACTCCCGATTATCCGCGCTAATGGAGGGGGCCGATGCCTCGGATAATCCAAAATCGCAGATAATCCGATTTTACCCTTTCTTAGAACTCAGTAGAAAGAAAATAAATGTCAAATTCATTCCTGCAGTAAAAGACAGCAAATTAATACATTAGACTCTCCATTATTAGCATTAACGATTAGGATTTATACGCTAATAATCTAAAAGCACAGTTAAAAAATCACGAATATCTTATTTTTAAAGGAAATATCTCGTTACCCCATTCATGCGCGGACTAATTGTTTCGCCTGCTGTAAAAATACTTAAATCTTCCAGCCATTCAAAATACAGTTGCGGGTATAACACGTTGGTGAACATTATGCGAGTAAACACAGAATGTATTTATTAATAACCAAAAAATATTTCAAAAATTTTTTTTTCAACTTTTTTAACTATTTCAAGTGAAATTATTTCCGCGGATAATCCGCAAATCGGATAATCCGCACACGGATAATCGGGAGTCTACTGTATTTATTAATTTCTTTATTGTTAGACCTCTTCCACTTATATACCACATCCTTACACACTTATACTAAGTTATTTATGTGACAAAACGTTTGTCGGGGCAGCTAGTAGCATAGTAATTTTTCATGTACGTTGTCTGCACGCCACACTCTCACATTGTATTGACATTGTCAGAACGTACTATAGTCTGTCTCACAAAAGAATTCAATTTTTTGACAGTTTTGAAGGCTATCGTGTGTACCGATTTCTGCAGGAAATAACTTTTAATATTGATCAATTGCACAGTTTGAGACCCAGCTAAGTGTGTTTGTGCAAAAGTTACTTGTGGCACAGGAAAACGCTGATTATTTCATGGAAACAACTAAAAAAATAAATGCAAAAACAAATGTCAAAAAGTGGAAATCTTATATGAGACAAACTATATGTTAAAGTATACACACAGAACAGGTGCAGACAATCCTACAAACTAACGTACTCTGCATGTCACTAGCATGTTGCCGGCACATCTCTAGCACTGAGAGCACATGAGCATGCTGTTGGTTGGACATTTCTGGCACATGTATGCAACATTGCCAGTGTGACATTTCTGGCATGGCATGTACTGTCAATATGCTGCAAGATCTCAACTGCAAGGATACATCTTCAACATTGCTGGTGTAACATTTCTGGCACGTACAGATATGCTGATGATTCTGTGACCAACTTAGCACATTGTAAGATTGCAGCAGTTTCATTTCTGTCACCACATATGCTGTCTAGGAAAATATCTATGAATATACATAAACTGAACTGGACATTTCAAAAGAAGGTATGGCATATAAATTTGTAAACGTCAATTGAAATTACATAAATTTTAATGTCAGAATGGATGAATTTTTGCAAAATAGTTTCTGCAACTTTGCGAGCTATGTGTGTGAGTGTGATGTGTTCCTGGTGAAGTATTTAGGAAGCAGTAAATCATGTAACATTAACACATGTTCAAGAGATTACACCATTGCAAAATATTTGCTAAAAAAATTATGGCAAAAACTGTTTTCTTGGGGAGTTTTTTTTTTTCTGTGCAGTACAGTACAATAAATGTCTTGTAAATCTTAATGAACGGGTATGAATGTTAATTATATATTACGTCCTTTTTATATGTAAACATTTACAAATTTTTTATTTTAAAAAAAATTGCTGGAATACTGACAAAACATTTTTTTAAAATATTCTATAGAATTTTACAACAAACTTTGGCAACACATATTATTCGTTAATACTGGACTTTTTCAGTCTGTTTTTTTTTTTTTAATTTACTTTCCATCTTTGCATATTTATTGTTGTGAATTAAACAATATAAAATAAAGATAATTTTTGGCCTATCCCTCTTATTGTACAGCACTCTTGTTACGTTAAGGTCTACTTAGAAATAAGACAATATCTCAGTAGTGAATAATGGATGGCCTAACATTGTAATTCCTGCTTAGAAAATAAACATAACGTTGGGATTTATTTTTTATCAAACTTTACCGTTAATGCAAAAAATTTAGTGCTCTGAATAGCTGTTGGCTCGTTCAGCTCTATCTGCTCAGCGTGATATGTAATAACGCACATGAATCCTGCGAAAGGTTTAATTAACACTCTCATAAATCACAATAAACAAAAACAAAGGCTATTTGTAATGTATATAAAAATTCCATTGAAATCGGTTAAGCGTTTCGGAGGATGGAAACAAACACTGTGACACGAGAATTTTATATATTAGATTACTTTTGGGTTATTTAAAAACCAGTTTCAAGTTCACAGACCAACATATAAAATTTTTAATCAGTAACTTCTGGAAACTGTAAAATTTGCAAAATAATTATTAAAATCATTAAACTGGTGCATTATTATGGCAGAATAATATTTTACAACCCATAGTGTGTTAAATATTAGGGGTAGGCAGTCTATGCTTTGGAAATCAATGAGGGAGTGTAATTTCTGCTGAAGAATTTGGTAAGATGAAGGGGTTTGTAAAGTTAGAAAGGGTTTGGGAAGGAACTGCTATTTTCTACATTACTTGAGTGGCCTCATGTTTATAAGGTTTTGTATTAGTAGTGGGATCAAGGCATAGTTACTTTAAAAAGATAATTCTACTGGGCTGCGACTACTCCTATTTTCATCAAGACTTCATGCCATAAATTTCATTGATCAACCTCTTTAACACAGTAGTCGTGTTGAGTCTTCAGGGAGTGACAAAGCAACTTAAGTAAACCCACAAAACATCTGAACGTTTGAACACGCTATGTGTCTGCAATATAAATAATGTGTTAAAATGTATTACAGTAGGGTCAGGCTGGTGAGGAGGAAAGGAACTTTAGACCTAGGGTGATAATGGAGGAATTGGGATGGAAACTGTTGAGGGACAGGAGGAGGATGGAAGGACTAGTTAGGTTGTTTAAGGCAATAAATGGGGAGGGGATATGGGGTGGTTTGGCCTGCAAGCTAAGCAAGGAGGTAACTTTTCTGTACAAGGGAAATAACAGTGAAAAAGATTTAGAGGGTATGGATGAGAACGGGAGAGGGGTAGACAGTCAATGCTGGTGAGAACAGTGAGGAAGTGGAATGTTCTGAGGGAGTGAAGCATTCTGCGGGAGGAATTGGTGACTGTGAGGGTGTTTGGAAGGATTAGGAAGGGACTGGAGGATTGGTGCTGTGTGGCTGGGGAGGAGTCTGCACAAAACTGTATGTTAGCACAATTGAAAGAGTAAAACTTATTATTAGACAGTATGTCACAATAACCCTTTTAGCTATATTAATTTGTATACTAATTAAGTCATCTAAAACATATGTAAAATGGGTATATCCTTTTGTGCTAACCTACTCTCTAGATATTGGTGTGATTTGTAGGCCTATTGTCTACAAAATAATGCTTCTGTACATATGTATGACATAGATACAGGCCTATAAGTATCTATATACTAAAAGATACTACTAAGTTTTAATGCAGAATATTCTTATTTAGTTAGGAACTAAGTATTTTAATAGGCTCCCAAATCAAAACTTTAACATCTTTGTAAATTTAAAATTGTGACAAAGAAACTGTTGTTGATGAATTTTGTCATTTAGATTTCCTAAGTGGATTGGGAGTAATTTTTATTTTGTAACATATTTTTATGACGTTTGTAGTAACATATTGTGGTGTTCTTATACTAAATAATGTAATCAATGATAATATAAATGGTTGCTGGTCTCGTGCGATGTTTATTACCTATATTTACAGACTTCGCATCTGCTAGGGTTGAGTCAGAAAGAACACAGTGAAGCCCACATTGTCAAAATTTGTTTTGACAGTTACTGCCTACAGTCGTGATGTCCTATTTAATAATTGTTGGATGTGGCAAGGATCATGATCACATTTATTTGAAACGACAGTTTCTTGATAGTTAAATTGATTCACCATACATAATTCCACAGATAATTTTGTAGCACAATTACACTTTTAACACGAATCAATTCACATTTTACACTTCCAGCTGTTAAGAAAAGTCTTCACACATATCTTATTTTTCGTTTCGTTGTAACAATATTTACTTTCTTTCTCCAGCTCCACAAACAGTACTGTAAATAAAGTTGTGCATAATGGGTACGCAGAAAATTTACAGCTTTCCGCGACCGTGTGAATCACTAGGTCAAAAATCAGCTGTCTGCTCTGTCTGTTCGGCGTTGTCGGCGACCGTGTGAATCCACCACCACCTTTACGTAGCCAATCCCCTCTCGTGTTCCTTCCGCCCGGCCACACCTCCAACCCCTTCATTCACCCGAATACTATCGCTGCAACTCTATCCACTAGAAGCGATATTGGAAGCGCTTTTCAACAGCTTGCTTTGGTTGTTTACTAATTCTTATCTTCCAATTGACAATATTGTAATCTAAGTGGAATTCGTAAAATATACACCTGTCTGCACGAGTCATAGTTAGCTTCTAGTAGAGACAAGGTTGCAAGTAAATATTTATTATAATCAGAGCATTGTCAGGAAGCTGCCTGGGCAAGCACTGCTTGCCTTGCTTACCCTGACGAGACGCCACTGCAGTCTTACACTCTTAAAAGTTAACACTTTAAACATTGTGACTGTAAACTTTGGCATGGATCATATGTTGTACTACCTGCACTCCTGCAAACTGTCCGTGTGTAGTGTCAGACAGCATTGGGCCAAACCAAGGGCGGATCCAGGGGGTTCAGAGAGCCTGCACCCCCCCCCCCTCAAATTGACCTTTCATGTATGGTTTATCCTTGAAATACCACAAATTTTTACGAAGAGGTATATTCAATTTTTGTTTAGGAAATGCCTTAAATAGCCATATTTTGCACCTTAAATACAAAATTTTTGGGAAAGAACCCCAGAACTACCTTTCTTTGACTCGAGGGGTTGACTCTAGGTGTGAGTATAGCCCCCCTTCCCCTTTAAAAAAAAAAATTAAGAACTGGATCCACCCCTGGGCCAAAAAAGCACGTAACGTTCAGCTGCAGAATGTGGAACTGGTCTGTTGGCAGACAAACTGGAGCATCTCGGTATTGAGCCTGTGGTCCAAGTGATGAAGAAGCTGAGGTTGAGTCCTGTACCACCCGGGGCAGGGAAACCTGCTGGTGAGAGGTTCGACTGGGTGTACGTGGCAGCCAAGGTCCAGCGACTACTTGCTATCAACGTGCTGTTCAAGTTCTGGGTCGGCCAGGACATACGCAACTCCTCGCGCAACGTCATGGTGGTCAGTGCAACTGTTGCTATACAGCGGTGGTCGGTGGGTTTTTGCATGGCAGGTTCTCACAACTGTACACTCCCAATGCACGCCCCGTAGACAACTGACCATGAATACAACCACTGAATTTGATGAAAAGAATTCTGCACTATTTGTTGCAATGACTTACATGCAGCTATGCTTCATGGTTATTGACAGCATGTCTTTGAGCATAGGAGTCGCTCATTTGACTGTAACAATAAGAATAAAGTTCCTGCAACACAGTAGTCTGTGATTTGTCAGTAGAACTAAGAGTTAAAAACAGTGTCATCACTGACAATGACGCAAAGCTGTCGAGGTCATTGAAACAAAATTATGCATTATTCTTTTCACAAAAAAAAAAAAAAAACAACAGAGAATCTAGCCATGGAGTATCTACTGACTTCTGAGCATCGTATGATGACTTGTCGTTGGAACAGCATTTAGCATAGCGGCTAGGGCGCACGCCTCCCACCAAGATGATCCACGTTAGATTCCCAGCGAAGGCCATCCGGATTTTCAGATGTGGGAATCGCAATCGAACGTCTTATTAGTCAACTGGTTTTCTCGGGATATTCTGTTTCCTGAACTCTTCATTCCGACGTTACTTCATACTCACCACTTTTATCACACCTTACCAACACTGACCACAACCTCTTCACTTTACAAATAAGCAGTACTTACAAGACCAGTATGTCCGTGGCTATAACGCCAACTAACACACAACTGCAGCCCTGCCTGTAGGGTTACCATACGTCCGGCAAAGGAGGACATGTCCTCCTTTTTATAGATTTCTTTTGCATCCGGCCGGATTTTGCTTGGTGTTCAAGAATATCCGGCTTTTTACAAGTAAATTAACTACATGAAATATTATATGTTTCTCTTAGTACGGTACACAACTGCATACTAAAATAATCTTAATGAAGCTGCTATCACATACAAGCCTAAGCCTGCCTGGCAACAACCCACCAGCCTCCACAGTTAGATTCTAAAATAAGAACAAGAGACACTTAAATATTGCGAGTTCAACGAACAGCAGGCTGGACTTCATAATCCTGTATACTCTATGTCGTCAGCTACTTGTACATTGGCTGTTGCTACAGCGAGTGGCCAGTTGTACGTGTGACAAGTTAGCGCGGGGGTCTGTGTGTGTTTTTGTACAGGTTTATTTTTGGATTTCCGTCCTTTTAAGGCCATGATCTTTCATTTATTTCAAACAATTGCAAATAAGTCAAATATTTTATAACCAAATGCTTTGAAAAAATTTGAGACTGTGTACAGTCATACCATACACAATTTGGGTAGAGCGTTTTTCAAAATAATGTACCGTTTGCTAGCAAAAATTATTTTGCTTCATTTTGGCTTATTTTGACAACAAAATATGTGATATTTCAGGGACAAAAATCTAAAAATCAGTTTGGTGTATTATAACAGAAAAATTCAGCTACAAACGATGATATTAACTGTCAAAACTATAAGATGAATTTTTTATGTACCTATGTATTAATTCACGTTAAAAAAAACATTTTCGAAACTACTGCTAAACTAAAGAGCGAGATCTTAAGGAAACGTTTCGTAAACAGTGGCTCAATTGTAAACGTAGGTCACATTCACATGAACTCAAACTAACGAAATTTATGGGTATCTAACAACAATGACTCTTCTTTTAACGAGACTGTTTCGATTCCACACAGATTTTTTTTAATTTCCGTATCATATATGACAAGTCAGACGCGTGGAGACATTCACTGAATTATGTTCCTAACCAGACATCACACAAGCACGCAGAGCAGTTTTCGAATAAACTTCAATCTGTCGAAACTGTGCACACTGCTCGGCGGCCTGGGGCCAGATATCTACCCACAGAGTGTTTACTGTAAAGAGAGCTAATTGGTTTTTTCTGCTAATAGTTGACAGGAACAGAAAATCATGGGCTGTGAGGTCGGAGTCATGGAGTCAGAGTTTTGGCAATTTTGGATGCAGATGGAGTCAGTGTCGGCTAAAATGTCCTAGTGACAAATCTGATATTTAAAAATGTTATATTTTACTTTAAAATCCTGGACACAAATTTGAAATGAGCGTACGTACTTAGGTAAAAATTCACTAAGAAGACAATCAACTAAACGTGATGTGACTGTGAAGGGTTCGTTAATGGAAGGTGCTGACGACTCCGGCGTTATAGAGTTTAGTGACATGCGGAAATATTTTGTAAACGCGTAACTATAGGTATGTATTCTTTTTTTAATACTTGGGAAGTTAAAGATGTCAGTAGTCGTTTTTCATAGTTCAATAATATAAAACACAAAATTTTATAAAAAATTATGTAAACATTAAGTTGTAGAGAATTATACGGTAAGACTAACAATTCTATTCCCTCCGTGATAATAAGCGGTGTCTTGAGTCTTGCACAATCCGTTTGCGTCACAATGTTTTGAGATTTTTGGGTATAGGTCAGGGACGCCCAAATGTATGCCCGCAGGCATTTCAAATGGCCTGTTGAACGCTGAAATATTTGCACTATATTATAGAACTATTAACCTTACTCTTACAAAAAAGAATTACAACTTGATAGTTGGTAGTGCTCCTTTTGAATATGGAGACTGTGTTAGAGAATCAAATGGACAATTAACAGTTTAGAACTTGTATGTTACCTTCTGCAAAGGCTGTTTCTCTCAGGCGGTCGCTGAACATTTATTTTTACGTGGACTGGCAGTTCGGTGCAGGAGTAAAATTTGTGTGCTGGCGCCTAGACTAAAGTTCAAATTTTGAGCTCATGATAAATAGTCAATGTTAAAATCATATTTAGTGGCCCGTGACATGATTGGAATCAACATTTTGGCCATAGCTCCAATAAGGTTGGCCACCCCTGGTCTAGGCGGAGTTCCGAGTCGGAGAGCGGAAATACTGGAGAGTCAAAGGAGGAGTCAATAGTTTGGTTTACCGACTCCACAGCCGTAAGAGAGCTCACGATGAAATAAACTTCTCAACTGCCACTCTTGGCAAGACGGTCTTCTACAGTACTCATCGTGACTAGACTCTCGCTGTCACATGGGAGCAGGTGACACTGGAGGACAGGGGTGGATTTAAGAGGGGGCTTCTGGACTGAAGGCCCCCTCCCCCAAATAGTGTTGAACATTATGTAGCCAAAGTATGTCCAGTCACGTCCAGGAAACCTATGATGATCCAAGTACATTTAATGTGTCCTACTTGTATGGATGTCATTTTTATGTTCTACAACAGTAAACAACCACATTTTTGATATGGTTGGTATATTTTACAATCGATAAAATAACATAAACGCCCCTCCAAAACAAGTTTCTAAATCCACCACTGCTGGAGGAGGTTGTCTTGCCTGCATGCAGGTGGACCAGGGTTCGCCCAGCATCAGCCTGGAGTCTCTGGGAGACAGGAGACAGTTTAACAAAGAGGCGGCGGCACACTGGAGGCACATCAGGGAGATGGTGGACGCCTTCCAGACGGCAGGCGGCACTGTGTCTGCAGGCCTAGGGGAGAGCGTCGCCAGGGACGTCCTTCACTTCAGCGTCCAGCTCTCCAAGGCATGTGCCTCGTCCTCGCCACACCACACTTCATTTACATATCGTTTTTGTTCCTCAAACTTGCTTTCCCTTCTTACTTCTGCCGATATTTTACCAAATTTACTGCAATCTCCTAGAATCGTGCTGTCAAAGTAGTACCGCCACAGGTAACAAATAGTTATTTGTAGGGAGAATAATTCTAAAGCTTGGAAACATGTCATGATGTTTAGCCTGGAATATTTTAAATCATGGAGGGTCTAAATATAAAACAAATATTACCTTTTCACAAGAATAAATGTAAATGTTACCAGGGTCACTACTGACAAGTTGTCATATCATCGCACAAGGAAAAGTTTGACCCTTGGGAATATCAATTAATTATTTTAACCTGTAAACAATAGAGGAAGGCGTACTGTTACATTTAATAGAATCACGCATGCTTCTTCCAGTAACGGCCATAGCTCATTTTCGATATTTTTTTCGGTTAAGGCAGTTTTAATTTGACAGTAAGGATGTGGTGATTTTCATTATGTACATCCTGGCTGTGGCGTACGTCTTGCACACTACAACAGGCTTTTTTTCCTGAACGCAGGAGCAAATGTCAGCTCCAGAAATGTGCGCGACAAGCT
This sequence comes from Medauroidea extradentata, assembly GCA_003012365.1. Classification (NCBI taxonomy): domain Eukaryota; kingdom Metazoa; phylum Arthropoda; class Insecta; order Phasmatodea; family Phasmatidae; genus Medauroidea; species Medauroidea extradentata. Next base: position 5,355 of record PNEQ01132631.1, on the reverse strand, counting down.
CGTCAAAGGCGAACTATTGTGCTTTTCTGAGTCTTCAGTGTTGTGTTGTCTAGCATTGTGCCCGTGACGTGGTCGTTATAGGTGAGACACTATGAAGACTAGTTGATTTTCAGGGTAATCATTTTACGAGGGAAAAATTTTCTGCATACTTTTTTTCCCATTTATGAAGTTTTGAGGATGAAATGTGGAATTTGCGATTATACTGCAAATTATATTTACCTTGCGCCATATTGGAAGCGTGGCAGTTGATGCCACAATCAGTCATGCAAATAAAGAATATGAATAAACTGTGTGAGTGATTGTGATCTAAATATACGTGAAATGTTCAACTGGCATACTTGTACCGCACTACTTACAAGGTAAATATTATTTGCGGCATAATCGAGAATTCCACATTTTTTTCTGAAATGAAAAATTAAATTATTGAATATGGCAACTGAAACAGAGTCTTAAGGGGGATCAGCGCCCGTCATTTTGGAATAATGTAACTTTTGTATTTAATTTGTCCCACAAATTGTCTATGTTTTAGGCTTTGACAAGGCAGATAATATTTTCTTACATTCGGCAATGCTTGCCAACTATTGCTTAAACTACACCTGTGACCATTCATAGAAAAAAATGACTTTCTTCCTCCGAAAGGTTATTAGCCAAAAACTAAGAAAGGTGGTGAAGGCTTTACGATTAAGTAACACTCAAGAAGATAATAGCTGTGCCTTGTCAGACAGGGCAATTTAATAAATTTCATTCTATAGAACTTACAACGAAAATTGCGGAATTCTAAGAAGGCAGGCACTGATCCCCCTTACGGATTTAGGCCCGAGTTTCTACATCTTTAACGATAACTATTTTTAAAAACATAAATGGAAGCCGATATCATAAAAACGCTCTGTAACTTTGTTATAACTGGTTTTCACTATGTACTCTGATTTTGTTGAGACAGAATACAGCATGATAGAAGCTAATTAGTTAATAACATTTCCTTATAATTGATAAATTATCTAAAAATCTTTACACAGTTTGTCTCTAAAAATTACATTACACAGTAAAACAAATTTTCAACAAAGTTACAAGTAATTTTACAATATCGGCTCTTGTCTGTGTTTTAAAAAGATGATAGCCTCGGTCCACGCCCTTACCATACTCGGTCCTGACTCATCCTTTATAGCAACCTAATGAGGGTCAGTAGGCAAAGTTTGGAGACACGTAGCTGGGTTGCAGATAGTGAGGTCGAGGGAGGCCAGACGCGACTCTGGGCCAGTGTTCCTGCCACTGACAATACCTCAGACTCAGTGGCTAATGCAGCAGAGACACACAGGCGAGAACGTCCAGGTGAGTCGGCGCCGCATCGTACGTAGATATGCATATAGTCTGTCTCATTTAAGTATGGCATTTTTGACAACTTTATAGTGTATCATTTGTACACATTTCTACAGCAAAATTATGTTAAATTCGATGGATTGAAGCACAAATATTGCATGTCTATTTTTAGAAACTGTAGAAGATATTTCATATGGTTCTCACAACTACCAGTTACAAATTATTCTATATGGTTTCATTTATAATATACATTATGAACAAGTCATCTTTGCTAAAAAGTTAAAACTTTATTGCAATAAATATTAATTTGACGATTTTCATGAACATATAATAAACTATACAATTTGGGAGCCAGCTGGGTGTGTGTGCACAAAAATAACACCTGGCAAAAAAAAACATTGCCTTTTTTTTTTTCATGGCAACAGCTGTCAAAAGAGCTGCCAACACAATTGCCTAACAGTGAAATTCTTATATGAGATGGACTACGCTTGGTTATAGAGGCAGTTATTAGGAAGAATTTTAACCGGTTCAAAACTGACGCGTGGGAACAGCAGAGCGATAAGAACTGGAGTACCACGCTCGACGGGAACCACATTGTTGTCTTGTTCCCATGGGAATCTAAGCAGCGACTCCAAAATTTAATTTTTAAATAGAGTGGAGCTAAGGCCAACGCATGCCTCTCACTTTGCCCTTTACGAAGTTATGTGGTATTTCTGGAGTTGCAACAGTCTGAAAGAGCTGTTTTTAGCCATTTTGAGAGGCTCGAAAATCATACATATTTCTAACAAGAGAACTGAATTTTTATAAACTTAAAAGTGTTAGATTCATGTGTTAGTTCTTTTCGTAGATAAACATAATATGACCACGTTAACAAAGTTTTGCATATATATATTGTTAATAAATTAAACAAATAAAATCTCTGGACATGCATAAATTATTTCAATTTATTTTACATACTGTTAGGTCCAAACATAATCCTACATATTCATATTCTGAATTGGTGATGCAACATATATCTTTTAAGAGGCTCTTATACCTTTTTTGTTACATGTAGGCCTAATAATTTGGGAGGCAAAACTAAAAATTATAATTTTTAAATATATTTATGTAGTCCTAAAGGCAATAACTTATTTAGAATTAATAACTACACAAATTAAATAATAAGTTGTAACTCACCTTTACAATCTGCCATAAACTTAAAGAGCAATGGTAGAATCAAAATTGTGTGAAAGACGTGACACAAATAACAAAAGAAGTCAACGAATCAGCATTGAGATGGACGTTCTGACATCACAGACAACTTTGGTGCTGATTGGCTAACAGCATGTGTTTTATTCACGTTACAGGCATTCCTGTTGATTACATCATGTCATCGTGAATAATGTAAGCCACAATGCTTACAAATAATCAGCAAGATGCCAATCTGCAAGCAAACATTTAGGGCCTTATTAACAACCAAGTTACTTAACTTCTAGTACTGAAGTCATCACATGTACGTTACACTTTGTGCAAATTCCTGCATCCAACTACAGTAACTATTTTTTTACATCCTTAAGTGACAATTGACATAAAAGCGAACAGTTATTCCCTGAACAATCCCACCTATCACTTTAGCTAAATTGTATCAAACATAAAATTCATAACTGTTAATATAAAAGAAAATAGAAGGATGGAGACTGATAAAAGTATACCTAATTGGTTAGCCAACATTGCAATACGTACAGTATGTACACATATGCTACTCACAGGTAGTCACCTCACAGGCCATACACACCTTGCTGGCAGATGAACTGGACGTGGTACCTAGAGAACGTGTTCGCAGACACCTCCGTGGTGCTGGACCCAACCAGTGACATCATCCTAGCTATGGAGCCAGAGTATCTCCAGAAGCTGTCTGCACTCATTGCCAGGACGCGGGCCACCATCCTGGGTAACTGCACTCTTGAGCATACTTGTGACCTTCCACTTCTTAGCAGCGAGACCGGGCTTCTTACATGGTTAACATCCACTGACATCTTGGATAAATTTAGTTTCTACGAGATCATTTTCATATGCTAGGCTTTTAAATGGTACAAAATATTACTTAATTGACAGTTTGAATATAATACTGATTAAATAATTTTGTTAAGGACAGATGTTAAGTGCACTGAAGCCTCAAGGGCCTGGCAGGTGGCTGGTTGGCAGTGATTGGCTGATATGGACCTATCACCAAGTGCAGGTAGCAGCTAGAACGTTAATGTTGGTCAATAACGGTAGTTTGTATTGCAGGTACTGGTTTGGTTGTAAACATATAAAAGGGCAACTCTGTTTAAAAAAGTTAAAAAATATAGTGTACAGTTTTGCAAGTTTGAGTTTTGTATGAGATACAGAAATTTATGTTTGTGGTAAGTGGTTTAGGAATAGCACTTGTAAATACAACACCTGATGCTTGTACCTGCCAACAACCACAACCGCTAGTAGTTGGCGACATCATGAAAAGCAGTTCTGTCAATCAGAGCCAGCCAGCCACCTACACTACCACCAGCAATACCAATTCTATCAGGTCCTTCAGAGGTGAAGGAGCAAAAAGAGCATTGATACACGCACCCAGCAACCCTCCCTCTTACATGCACGAAGCTAATTTGAGTTTCCACTGTACTGCTAGAACTATGGGACTTAAGGTGGCCGGCTCTCCAGGCCACCAAGAAATGTGCACAGCTTCAACCGATACAACTTTATTAAACAAATACTGAATGTACGTCGGTGATGTCAGCTCAGGAAATGCATTCAAACAACATTTCATGTTTGTATTTCCATTTCAGGTCCTCCTTTTATCTCTAAAGCTTATTTTCTCGCTCCTATAAATGGAGAACATAGGTACAGTATTTTACAATCCTTCATGAATGAAGAATTATTACTTGGTGCCTGTATGCATCTACATACCCCAAAGAATGACTTAAGATCACTAATGAATGTTTCATAGTGGAGAATTGTCGGCAAGAAGACTGCATGCGAGTTCAGTGACTCGCACTTAAAGGCTAGGGAGAGGCGTGATATGAGTAGTATGTTGTCCTTAATTCTTCCTCACTTATAGACTGCAAACATGCGAAATACGTTCACCCAGGAAGCCACCTTAAGCAGTGAGCCTAAAATTTCAACAGTAGAAACACCAAAACGCACTGTAGTACCCTCTTGGTTTCACATCTTCTTGAACAATAGGCTAGATATTTTTTTTATTATAGCTGTGCAAATGGCAGTTCTTAGCCACGCTGTGCTGCAGGGCTTGGAAATAGTATTTTTCCATGTATGTGATGTTTTGAAAGTACAGTACTTTATAACCCTTCAGTGAAATGTATTTTCTTTCCATGGATAAGTACATTGTGAACACACAAAACAGTTTCAAAAATACCTAAACATGGATTTATAACCTAGCTGCAAAGTGATAAGTTAGGAATAAGGTTTATAATAATATACTCCATCTCAGACGCCGGTACATTTAATCTTCCATTCACAGTTTACATACACCGAACCTCCACATCCTAAACACGACTCCATACACACACAAAACACACTCCTGCACACGTCTGCCAACCTCACACAATGTCACATTACATAGCACTACCTTCCTCTCCCTCTCATTGAACATGTTACCAAACGACACACATGAAGATGGACATTTACTCTACATTGTACAACACAACTTTGGCCCTTATCGTACCATAACATGAGTTACTGACCTTTATACATCAACCCTCTACATGTTGCTTAACCTTGCCACAAAACATACAACATCAATAACCTCTCACTATACAGAGAGTAATAACAATAACATTCTTAAATAATAAAACATCTGACACCTACTTTACCTAACACAGCAAACTCACAACTATTGAAATTATGGCGAGTAACGTACAGGAGTATGTATCCTACGCCCCCTGCTAGAAACTCTTGGAGTTTCTGCTGGCTCCTGTGGGAAACCTCGAAAACCTTCTTCCTCCTCTTCTCTTTCCATGTCCAGATCCCTAGTCTGACCTGTCCCCTCTCCCTGTACCCTAGGAC
>PNEQ01132623.1:0-14040 GCA_003012365.1 Medauroidea extradentata | reverse complement strand
TAATACATCAAAGTTTCTATCTGAATTTTTCCGTTGCAATGAACACAATGGATTTTTAGATTCTTGCACCCAAAGTATCACATATTTTAGCATGAAAATGAGCCAAAATGGCACAAAATATTTTTTTTTTACTGGCAAACGACTCATTTTTTTTAAAGCCTACATATAATTGTGCATAGTATGACTTCACACGCTCTCAGTTTTTTTCAACCCATTTGGTTGAAAACTTTTTGAGTTTTTTGCACCAACGTGAAAAAAACTACCGGGCATGGCCTTAACAGCATCTGACCACGGTTCACAGCTGCAGATGTCTACATAAGCCACTGAAACAAACTGTCGCAGAATTCTTTTCACCAAAAATCACTGTTCCACCTGCAATGTTACAAAGTCACTGGTTCAATACTTTGACATATTCGCGAGGCCGCATCACAGGATACACTGTAAAAAAAACTTCCTGAAAAAAGGTGCCGAGTCAATAATAAAATAGCAGCTAAAATGCAGGTCTAGTCATGTTGGTACCACTGTTCCAACGAGCAGCCAGTGAATATCTGTTGTCTGCTTGATTACATATATATTCTTGGAGGTTCCTACATGTCTGTGAACCCGCGAATTTATCCGGTGTCTACCAATAGGCCTACCTAAGGACCCCTAATTTTCGCGAAAAGAATTTGACCGCACTTTGTTTAAGTGACTTACGTGCACACCTGCAGTTGTGCTTCATGGTTATTGGCAGCGTGTCTTTGTCAAGTGATGTCTCTCATTTGACTTTGCCAATCACAGTAACGATACTACAAGTTCAGAAGTCTGTGATTTACCGGTAAAATCCCTAGGCATGTGACAGTTAAAATATCCAATCACTGACCACAAAGCAGAGCTGCAGATGTGCACGTAAGTCACTGAAAGAAAGTGGGGCAAAATTGTTTTCGCGAAAATCAGGTGTCCCTAACAAATACCTGTAAGGGACGCGGTGTCCGAGTGGTCAGGATCACTCGACTCCCAAGGCGATACGGGTTTGATCCTCGGCGGGCTCAGCTCGGAGTATTCGCATGTGGGAAGTGTGACGGACATAGCCGTTGGCCGGGTTTTTTTGGGGATCTCCCGTTTCTTCCGCTTTTCTCATTCCGTCACTTCTCCGTTGTAGGACTTCATGTCATATCATATATCTGGATATACAGATGCTTATGGGCGACCAGTCAAAAATCTGCACTATTGGTACGATACCCAGTCCTCGGGTACCCTCTACATACGCTAATTATTATTTTAATACCTGTAAACATACCACCTCTCACTAACCCTCCGACGGAAAAGTGATGATTATCTGGATGACACTGACAGGTAGAGGCACGAGTATTTCGCGTGTTCATCTGGCAACAGCATAGACTTCTCAGTCCTATACACGCACTGGCCGAAGTCAAATATCTATTGGCTTGTAACCGTACAAACGGGTAGCACGAGTTATCCCCACGCCATGTGTCCTTATTTATCCCTGGCTTGCTGTCCTCAAGGGTGTGTTAAAACATTTATCGTCTAACCACAGAAGGAGCAGTAAAGTATATGTTATTGGCGTCCAACCTGACCTAGAATCAATACGCGAAATAATCGTGCCACTATTGATAGGATAGTGCTGGGCGCCATCAACCACGCGCTTCAAACGCGTTGCAGTTGACGGTTTTAACAAAACTATTCCACAAGTGCTCGTTGTGCCAATATACGAAAATAAATTACACTACATGATGTCCACAATGTCTTGTTACCCCCTTGTATGTAGTTAATGCATATTGTTATGGTATTGTGGTGTAATGGTATCTTGTGCTGTAAGATAACCTTAAGTATCCAGTGAATTCGTTTGGGCTACTTCATTATCATGGCAGAGAATAATGTTGCGCCAAGTTCTGTGAGACATCTTCCGAATCATTTGCGGGCTGATATGAGCAAAAGCAAGTCTCACTGCTTCTTTGAGTTCATCTGTAGAGACATGAACTTTTCGCCCCACTTTGTTCCAGTACCTTACGTGCATGTCTGCAGTTCTGCTTCATAGATATTGGCAGCGTGCCTTTGAACTGTGACGTTTCTCATTTGACTGTACCAATCACAATAAGGTTACTGTAACACAACACGTCTATGATTTGCGTGTAAAACCCCACGACACACGAATGTCAAAACATCCAATCTCTGACCGTGAAGCAAGTCTGCAGACGTGCACACAAGTCACTGACACAAAGTGAGGCAAATTTCTTTTCGCGAAAAGTTCATGTCTCTATATCTGTGGTTTCGTGCCGCTGCTGTGCAACACACTCCTTTATGAAGCCCCATAGGCTATTATCACACGTCGAGAGATCTGGGCTTCGAGGTGGCCATTCAAGTGGAGCAGGCAGAACTGCTGAACCTCGGTCAATCCAACGATTCCGAAAGACCTCGGCAAGGTATTCCCTAACATAGATGGCATAATGGACTGGCTCTCCATACTGTTGGAACCCACACATCATTCAGAATACCAAGTTCCTCCAGTTGTGGCACAAACCAGGTTCGCAGCATGTCCAGATAAGTTGTCTGGTTCACTGTTCCATCAATGAAATATGGTCCAAACAAATGTCGATTGTTCATTGCAGCCCATATAATGTCATATGGAGGATTATGTTCCAATTCCTCGACATAATACGGGATTTCCTTGGACCAGAACACAACATTCCGTGATCGTCAGCTACGATAGATGGCACACTCATAACTGAAAATTACCTTTCCACATTTTGGGATTGTGTCGAAAGTCTGAAGAAGCAACGCACATGCATCCCGTCTGCGGGCTAAATCATTGTCTGATAACTCCTGAACGAACATGGGGCTATATGCGGGAAGATGCAGGTCGTTCTTCATGTGTTTATGCAGTGTCGATCGCGGTATTCCAAGATCCGCTGATCGTTTGCGAAGTGACTTCTTTGGTGTTCTTATAACTGATTCCTCGACTTGTTGCACTCTGGTTGAAGGTCTTCCGGTTCGTGGTTTATCTTTGATGTTGCCCGTTTCAAAGAGTTTGTGTTCCCAACGCAGAAGGGTTTGTTTTGGTGGCGCCTCTTTGTGGAATCGTTGTTGGAAGAAGTGTCTTCCCAGTATGAGGACGTTCGTGAACCCAAGCACTCACAACAATCCTCTGTTCCAGGGTGTATTCGCTGGTATCACACGTGATTCACATTCCTTGTCTGCAACACAACCCAATACACGCCATAAATCCACTGGTTACTTAAGATTATGTTACAACACAAGATACCATAACAACATAATACCATAACAATATGCATAAACTACATACAGAGGGTAACAAGACATTGTGGACAACCTGTACAGACAAGAATGGAATATCACTGTTAAGACACTATACTCATTAAAATACTATTTAAAAGCCCTCAAAAATATCTAAAAACGTGGTATTCAGACATGTATACTTCAAAACGTACGCTAAACTGGAAATTGTATGGTCACCGCTTAACGTCCCAGTGAAATGCCGTGCCACGGGCTATTTAACGAAACATTAAATAAACTCCCAGTAAATATTATGGTATTTTAAAACGAAATTCTAAATTTGCAACTTCTTTCCCGTAATTTTGCGATTTTTATTTTTAAATTAAAAATATTACGATATAGGTTTTTGAATATTTTATTTCGTAGTTCATGGGATGGTAGTTAACCGTGAATCATTTCACATAAGCAAGTCAGTTTGTTTTCACTATTTGCGTGTCACCGTAACTTGCGAATTTCGACTTTGACGCTCCGTTATGAGAAAAGTATGTGAGCTTAAGTTGTTTTGTTAGAGGAAACTGTACTCTTAAAAGTCGTCTACAAAACTAAAACTATTTGTTAGTTTGTTCTCTAGAAGACATAACTTATTCTAACAAAAACAATTTAGGAAACAAAAATATATCTGCCTAGTTATGCAACACGATGACTCAATACTGGATACGAAAAATTAGATCAATTGAGTTTTTTTACTGCTCGGTAATTAGGCTTACTTTTCGTTCCTTTTACTTGTAGGCATTAATAATTAGCCTAATAATAACATTCAATTTATGTATTTAAGAAAAAATATATAACATTATATCAACAAGTTATTGTAATGAAACTCCAAAATATGCATGGAAAAATATACACGAAAAATTAAATGATCATAATTTCCATACTGGTTTTTGTAAATATTTTAACGAGGTATCGGTCATATTTACGGATCCGTAATCCATAAATCTAAAATTTTTTATGTACATAAATTTACGGAAATGTTACATATGAATTTCTTAGTGCATATTTACAAGACGTTCCGTATTTTGTATCACGGGCCCTATTTCCGCCTACCAACTGTATTTATCCGTTACGAAATCAATAAATTTATGGATATTTTTAACAGTGTACGTAAGAAAGATATGGACTAACAGTTAGGAATATTTCACCCACAAACAGGCCTTCTACATCCTGTTGTGATCAGTATATAGTTGTTGCTAACAAGTTCTAGAACGGAAGAGTATTATAGAATAGGCATACAGCAGACAGCTATTTCCAACCGAGAAAATAAATAAAAGCTCTCTAGCTTCTGAAAAAAAAAATTGTTAACATCTCAACGGAAATTGTTCCAAAAAGACGATACCGCTCTCTTTGTGCCTTTATTCCAACTTTCATGATTAACATATATATACATTTATAACAAAAAAATTACGACTATGGTTCGCCAGGGGGAAATAAGTCTTATTTTGTTGGGTGACATTTGCATCTCAACATTTTTACGAGTTTGTGTTTTCTAAAGGATCTGGTGCCATTTATTCGATGGCAGTGCACGAAAACATATATATTAAGAGACATTTTCAGAATTATGCTAACCTTCTTATACATCGTCCTGGACGTGGTAACAGAACCGTTCGTTTATGGTCTAAAGACGCAAACCATGTTCCTGATACAAATATGTTAAGCATGTATTATGCGGTTTGGGATAAATTGATCACTCAGGAAAGCCCTGCTATATTTCTATTTTCAGACAATTCGTATCTTTCCGCGACACGTTATTTGATGTTTGCGTGGGTAAGATAACATTTTCAGTCAGTAGGAACCCATACCGTTTGATAAAAAAAAGTTTATTATTGATATCAAACACAAATATGTAAAATTCAGTTGATTTTACTTTAATATTGTTACATTTAGGTAGGAAAATATACGGAACTACATTCGATAATTCGCTGCCAACCATACAAGTAAGGTAATTATTGTTACTGTTAAAATATACGAAGTAATAGCTAGTGATTTTTTTTTCAAAGGTTGAAATTTTAGTGCTCATTTTATCCTGGATGACCTACAGCATAGAAAGAAACAAAATTGAGCGCAGTGTCTCTGAAGCTGACGCAGGTAAGCATTCTGGTCGGTTATAGGTTGCAGGTGCACTAGATATGGATCTTGCGTCCAATTGGCCACTGCGTATCGTGTAAGATTTTTTATTGGACAGGCCGCTATTTGACCGTAACGTCGGCAAGTCCCTCTCGAGAGGTTCCAGCTCGCTGCACGTGACGTCGCTTCGCTTGTTCGTTTGAATGTCAACGAAAGAAGAAGCGGACTTTTCCCGATCGCTATTCACCGCGCGAAAAAATTGTGCAACTATTTTTTTTCCCTGAAAAAAAAAATGGAGCTCGCCGTGTGCAGCGTGAGAGAGGGGAGGGGGTACTTCGTCCTTGTGATGCCCTTGCCGCGTCTGTGTCCCTTGTGACCTTGTAGCTCGCGGGCGGTATCGGTGGAAGGAAGAGTGGTACGTGGGAAACTGGGTCAGACCTGCCACCCCACCCGGCCAGCGGCCCCCCTGCGTCAACCCGCCCCTCGTCATAGGTACTTCAGACTGCGTGACCCATTTTACCGGCGCGCGGCGGGGAGGGTGGCTCCCTCCCCCCTCTCCGGGACCACTTTACCACCCCTCTGCCGGGAGGGGGTGGTTATCGAGTGCCACGCCCACGTCGCCCTTCCATCACGAGGGTCGTCCGCAACCCTGCACTGCACTGCCTGCTTTCCCGCAGCGTGGGACGCGCCCTTTAACGACAGTCAAATGCTCCACACAGCTGCCAGAACATTCCACGCTTCCGCACAGTCGCACCGGGTGAAGTTGGAACTAAACAATTAAGGGCGCTCTTCGCCGAACAATTCGTAGATTTATAACTATACCAAACACTGCCCAGCTCGTACATATTACATCAATAGTAATTTCCCACAAATAAAATATTTTTCTGTTCCACAGTTTTTGTACAAGCGCATGACGAAGTAACGATTTAACTATTTCCGCTACTTACATAGAGTAAAAACTATTCAAACGATACGAATTAAATAATTTTGAGTTAAAATATGTATTAGACTACAGGATGGCACTTAAGCAATTTCATGTAAAAATTGTTTCTACTGAAAAAAAATTATTGAATGTATCAAAATTATTGTATATCTCTTAGCCCAGAACCTCTAATTAAAAAAAAAAAAAAAATACAACTGCGTGAAATTATAAAGATGTCATTCTGTAGCTTAATAAATCTTTTCTTTCACTCAAAATCATTTTATTCGTATTGTTTAAATACTTTTTACTTTGAGTAAGTACTGAAAATAGACAAATCGCTACTTTGAGATAAACTCTTGTACGGAAATTTAGGACTCGAAAACAATTTTGTTTGTGAGAAATAACTGTTGATACAGATGAAGATCTATTGCTGGAAAGCCTTGATTCTTTGCTGAGTTTCAACGTACGCTCAGCTTATCAAAAGAGCTTGGTTTTCGTTTGTACGTGGAGTTGTTGCCCTATTCGACTGAGCCAATAAGAAAACCGCTATTGTAACGTTTTATGCTTGTTGTTGGTCTGCAGACACCTACGTTATCTCAGAAGTATGTCACCGCATCATATAACTTAAAGCTGCAAGAAACTGAGTGTTTGCGAGGGTATGTTGGCACAAAACATTTTCGCAATTTACCATCACCTCTAACTAGTACAGCAATTATAAAATTACGAATTTTTCGTTGCAGAGCGCTCGTAATGTAATGACTTTCCATGCCAACACAGGAAATTAGTGGAGAATAAAGTGAGTGGTGTATTGCCGGAAAAGTTGACTTTGAAAAACGTTTTTACCAGTCCGATGACGTTTTTTTTTTTTGTGTATCCACCGATTCGACAGTGCCTATGAAAATTCTGGTACGCCGATACCGAATGTATACTATTTGTCTGTAACTGTGTCGAATATGCCTAAGTGTCGTCCGGTAATGTAAGACGCAACATGGTACAGTAATTGTAAATTATTATGGTGCCAAAAGTTTCCACGAAATATTGGTGTCTTTAGTAACAATTATTTACGTCGAACTTCGCTGCCTGCAACTAAGGGCGCAGCGACTGCAGTTTTTATCGACATACTTTTATTTTTATTTTAGTCCCTCATACTTTTTTCTTACTTTGGACAAAATTGTGACTAAATTTTGCTCTAATGAAATTGTTTTATCATTCGGCCACCGCGGCCCCACAAAAGACATCTGACAACACACGAGCGACTACATAACTACAGACAACACAGATTTCAATAACAAAGAATGCCAAGAAATTTCGAATTGGAAATTCAGTCAAACATCAACAATACAGCACGTACACCAACAATACAGCACGTACACCAACAGAAGAGACATAAACGAAAACAAACACTGAATGTAAAATAAATACGGACAAGGACGACAGCAGACAACCCACAAATAAGACAGCAGACAACACAGGTTTCAATCAAAGAAGAATGTCAAGTTTCGGACGGGAACATCTATACTCCCGTCTTCAGACTTGAGACGCGCCGGTATACGAGATTCTCTTAACGTGTCTTCTGTTTCACAGGTTGTTTCTTCTACAGAAGAAATAGTTTCTTCTGCTGCATTGCAGTTCATATTGTTGCACGCAAAATGTTTTTCGGATCGTGAAAACCCAGGTGTGATCCCGTCGAGAAGCTAGTACGGACGTAAAAAATTAACGAACAGTACAAGCACAAACATTTTTTTTTTCTTTTGTAAAACAAATTTGCATTTATGTCCTCCTACTGCAGTGTGAAACTGGGTCAGCAGCCAATTAGAAGAGACCGGTATAATTGGCGGGTTCACTCAGTAGTAGGCTAGCCTCCAAGAATATATGTGTATACCAATGGAGGTAGGAGCATACAGGAGATGGCATGTTAGGACGTCCTTGAAGTCGACGTATATACGCCAGTTTTGAGCGATCAAAGCGTTATTGTTGCTCAACACAAACAACTCATAGTATGCGTTTACGAAAACGTAGTAAGTATAATCTGCTAGATAGTATTGGTCACGTGATCAGTAGAGGCACGAGTATTTCGCGTATTCATCTGGCAACAGCCTAGACTTCTCAGTTCTATACGTGTACCGACTGAAGCCGAATATCCATTGGTTTCTACCAGTACAAACGTGTAGCACGTGAAATCTCCCACGACTTGTTTCCTCATTTATAACTGGCTTGCAGTCGTCAAATGTGTGTTAAAACCGCTCTCGTCTAATCACAGGAGGAGGAGTGAAGTATACGTTATTGACGTCCAACCTGACCTAGAATCAATACGCGAAATAGTCGTGCCTATAGTGATCAGTAGAGATGATGGTATATCGCGAAAATGAGTTGCGTCAACGTACACTTGAAAACGTTGTAGCTAATTGCAACATATATGATTCGGTTTTAGCCTATACTTTTGACACAAAGTGGCTGTCTGCAAACCAATAACAGGCATCAAATATTACAATAGCGGGATTTTTATTGGCTCAATCAAATATGGCCACAGCTCCTAGTATAAGTTAAGGGCAGTAATAATATATACTCTGTTTCATGTAAGTTTGGATAAATTTGACAGCAACTTATGGGCAACAATTTTTTAGTACTTTGCGATTTCTTGCACTATGCAAGACATTTCTAGCTCTAAAATGAACCTAATATGTCCATTTCAGCATTTGTACTGCAAAATTTGTCTTGTGTAACAAATTATTGCCCATAAGTTGCTGTCAGATTTATCCAAACTTATATGAAATGGAGTATAATAAGCTGAACGTACGCTGAAATCTAGCAAACATCTGCTATAAACCATCATCTCTAGTGATCAGCTCTACCGGTCGTTATATGTAATGTGTAAAAGCTAAATTAACCAAGTGTCAAAATACACTGAATTTAGTTAGTTACATAAAAATGAACTATGTGTCGGTGCCGAAGATTTGCTGTAAGAGCTAAGTCCCAATAACTGACGTAATAGTTTTTATGATCGTTGAAAGATTGCATGTCCCATATGTATGCATACCTTACATCGTTAGTTTTCCCTTTTACTCGAAAACATTTTTTGGCACTTAGATCACTTAAAATTTCCACTTTACATATGCTTAACGGTTTTTTTTCGACCACACATCTTACTCCAACAAAATCTGCAGAAGCTGTATGTATGTTTCAGTCATCGATCGGTCTATATTGTAAGCTCAGGTTATAACAGTGCAGAATATCCTAATGTTCTATAGCACAACACGCGTATAGTATATGGCAAAACAATTGCGTACTAGTAATGTCTATTTTATCGAGTAGATCGGGTAAGGTTTTCGTAAGCTCCTAGAATGGTATTGATGCTGTTGATTCAGCAGATTTGAATGAAAACGGTTGTGTGTGTGTGTGTGTGTGTGTGTGTGTGGGTGTAAAAAGCAATCAGGTAAGAGAAAAAACTTTTCTAATGTTACATTTCATGGGTAAAAAAGGCCTTGTTTCGTATTTGTATAATGTGAGTTACGTGGTTAAACAATTGTTTATGTAAATAAACCTAGCGAACTAACCTGAAAATACGGCCACGTGCATTATTTATTTACACGTATGTACGTCACTGACGATATACATCTGCTTGGTAATGGCAATAAAAAAAACACATTTGCTAGTAAAATTTTTATTAAATGGCAGAAAGTAGCATAAATTTATTAGACACTGTTAGAAAAACAATGGTTTCCACGCACAAACAATATGCGACGTCTGTACTAAAAGAAATGTGTTTCGAAATGCAATAATGTTGTGAAGATCATATTTTATTGTAAAACGTTGTTCTCTAATCATCGGGGACTAAGAAAAGCACGGGATGTTTGTCATTCAATAAATCATTTCTTCTTAATTTCTCTTCAAAATTCGTGTAAAATACATTGGCTCTAATGGCGGAAATAACGTTTGTGAGCAACAGTGACCACGTGCACAATTCTTCGTACAACAACAAGGGCTAAAGTACATAGACTTCAAGTGTTTATCTGCTCAGTGTACGGTACTCAAGCAGACAACAGCTGCTCATTGGTTGCCCGCTGTGAGATTGACGCCACACGATTGGGCTAGCATTTAGTTGCTTCTTTGTTAAGGGCGCGATTCACCTCAGTTTTCAACGTCTTTTATTATTTTTATATTTGTACCAGATATTTTTTTCATTATTTTAGACATAAATTGTGACTAAATTCTCCTATCAGAAAATTGTTGTATCTCTCATAGTTTTCGCGTAATGAGTCGTAAACGTCAAAATTTGCACTTTACGGTTTTATGTACGCTATTAAAACCAACAGTAATACCAAGCCGAAAAAATTCACAGCGTATAACAATGTTGCAGGCTATGATTTGAACTATGTAAAATAAAAAATAAATAACTTTTTGTATGTTTAAACAATTTTTGAAATTTTTAAATTTTCATTTCAAAATGCAGAATTTTTTATTAAGTACAAAAAAATTAATTTTTTGTATTTATATGTGTCATTTCGTAGCCTACAACATTGTTATACACTGTGAATGTTTTTGGTTTGGTACTACAGTTGGTTTTAGTGGCGTACATAAAATCGTAAAGTGCAAATTTTGACATTTACGACTCACTACGCGAAAACTATGACAAATACAACAATTTTCTAAGAGGAGAATTTAGTCACAATTTACGTCTAAAATAAGAAAAAAATATCTGGTACTAATATAAAAATAAAAAAAGACGTTGAAAACTGAGGTGAACCACGCCCTTAATGGCTGAGCGCCATCCACGAGGTGTCAAATAAGACAAGAAGCAAGAAAGAAAACCAAATTACCTACAGAAAAGAAATAGGCCTAATTCACAGCGAGGAATAGTGTCATGGGCTACGTCAAGACATGTATAAGAAAATCGCAATGATTTTTTTTTGTGTTTAAAAAAAATGCAGAAAATGAATAATTGTTTTAATATTAAATTTCTGAATTTTTTTTTTAAATTCAGAATATATTTAGTACAGTTTTTGTACATACGTTGACGTAGCTCATAACACTGTTCTTCACTGTGAATTATTTAATTCCTGTAAGTCAGTTGGTTTTTCTTTTTAGTATAAAACGGTTTTACGCAATTTTGGGTTTGACCTGCCATCATACAAAACTACGAAAGTTAGAAAATTTTCACTACTGTAAAAATTAGTGTCAATATATATCTACAAAACACTATATTTAGTACAAATATAAAAATTACTAAGATAATTATAATTTCGCAGGGAGCCCCCCCCCCCCTTTTCCAATTTTTAAGTCTAAATGACACGGTCTACAGCAATTCTATCTCCATGTTGTTATTTTTTATTAGTACCCGATATTTTTTTCTTGTTTTATACACAAATTTGGCTAAATTTGTCCCATATAATTTTATTTATCTCTCGTAGTTTTTGCGTATTGGATAGTTAAAGTCCAAAATATACATGTTACCATTTTAAGGACGACACTAAAATCAACTGACATACAAAACTGAACAAAATTCGTAGTAGATAAATATGTTGCAGGCTACAATTTCTCGTACATAAAAACGAAATTTTTTTTCATTTATATACACACACACACACACACACACATATATATATATATATATATATATATATATATATATATATATATATGTGTGTGTGTGTGTGTGTGTGTGTGTGTGTGTGTTGGTGTGTGTGTGTGTTGAAATTTAAAATAAAAATTTTAAAAATTCAACACTTTTCTTTAAAATACAAAAATATTTTATTTTGTGGTTTAATATAAATGAACTTGTAGACTATAACATCGTTTATTCACTGTGAATTTTTTCAGTTTGGTAGTAGAGTTGGTGTTAGTGTCGTCCTTAAAACTGTAACATGCAAATTTTGACTTTAAGGGTGTTCTAGTGCGATAAAATCGTAATTTTATATTTTTATGACATATTATTAGTCTTTTAGACGATACCTGTGAGTACATTTTACTCTTACGAAACAATATCAGCTCTCATAGCTTTCTCATAACGGGGTGTCAAAGTCAAAATGTGCTTGTTACACTGCCATGCAAATAGTGAAAACCAACTGACCTACTTAAACAAACTAATTCACTGTGAACTTACATCCCATGAGCAATGCAATAAAACAATAGAAATAACTCACAACGTAATATTTTGAATTGAAATAAATCGCAAAAGTAGAGAAAAATATTGCAAATTCAGCAATTTTTTTTTTTCAAATACAGAAACGGTTCGCGGGATTTTTTCAAATGTTTTATTACATAGTGCATAGCATGTTATTTCACAGTGAATTATTTCATGTACGTAAGTCAATTGGTTTTCACTATTTGTATGGCAGCGTAACATGCAAATTTTGACTTTGACGCACCGTTATGAGAAAACAACGCGAGCTAAATTGTTTCGTAAGAGGAAACTGCAGTCACAAGTATCGTCTACAAAACTAACAATATTTCATATAAATATAAAAGTATGACTGTATCGCACTTGGACACCCTTAAATAGCTCTTACGCAAAAAGTATGAGAGAAAAAAATTTATAAGAGCAACATTTAGTCACATTTTGTGTCTAAAAGAGAAAATAAAAATATTTGGTACAAATTTAAAAGTAAAACCACGGCGACGAAAAAAAGCTGTAGACCGCTCCTTGTGGACGCTAGCTAATGTTTTTACGTTCGAGTGAGAGATTTGTGGTCAGCCATAGACATCTTTAGTAGATCTGGCAACCCTGGCAGGAAGGGTCATTTTAACACTTCCTTGTCTCGCCAAAATGCAGTGGCTCCCCCTGATTCGCCGGTATGTAGAGCAGAATAACGAATCAGGTACAGCAATTACCTTTGGAGAGCTAACAGAAGGTTTAAAATGACCCTCCCTGCCAGGGTTGCCAGATCGAAGGCCGCGGCCTTCGCCTAAAGATGACTATGGGTCAGCGCATAAGATGGAGGTCTTCAGCGCAGGTGGGGGGTGACACGAGGTGAGTATGCTGTAATGAATGGGCGGGGAAACGGGAGATCCCCGAGAAAACCCGCCGACCAGCGGCATCGTCCGGCACGATTCCCACGTGCGAAAATCCGGGGGGGGGGGGGGACCCCGCCGGGAATCGAACCAGGATCGCCGTGGTGGGAGGCGAGAGGTCTGACCCCACGTTTTATGTTCAATGCACGGAAACGGGGATGACTATAAGTCAAACACCTCATCGTCTCTAGGCGCGAAGGACTAACTAACGTGCAGTGGTTTCGTAGAAACCGTTTATCAATTGGACTCCAGCGATTACCATATTATTTTATTTGTGGAAGGTATAATGTAAAGTCCAATGCAAGTTTATATGGTTTAGTTTTCTGATTACGGTTGATATTTTCTCAGCTACAGCAACGTGAAAAAGTCATTTGTAGCACTTTTGAGGAGCTTGGATATCACGTTTTTAATAAGCGCACGGCATTTTAAAATTCATAGGGACATAGCTTGAAGCGTGTCTTCTGTTCGTGGATAAACGCATTGAAAATATTTTAAATTGCTGTACAATAAAAAACACTTCCTGTACCACGCTGCAGCACGTTTTGCTCGCCAAACACACTAACTCTTAAGGTTGTTCAAGTGGGGAAAAAACATAATTTTATATTTGTATGAAATAGTGTTAGTTTTGTACACATTACTTGAGAGTACATATACCTCTAACGGAAAAAAATTAGCTCATCTAGTTTTCCCGTAATGGCACTTCAAAGTCAAAATTTGCGTATTTTTACTTCATACAAAACTTGAAAACCAGTTAA
>PNEQ01132622.1:0-14043 GCA_003012365.1 Medauroidea extradentata | reverse complement strand
ACAATGTATCCAGAGGCAATTAGGTTAGGCTACTTTAAACAATTAATAATTTATTTCAATATCAATGACTATTGATCACTACAACAAATAGCTATACAAAGAGTTTAAAGGAAATCCCGAAGAAGAGGTGTAGTCACTTACCACTGAAATTAACTTGTTAAGCTCGGTGCACGATCTCGGAACCAATGAAAAGCGGTGCTGCGATGTAGTAAAATCCTTAGGTTATTTGCGAGATAACGCTTTTGCTGTTAACTGAACATTCTAATCTTATCAATTATCTACAAAATTTAATATCCTTAGACTTAAAATTGTTGAAGAGATACACCTGTATTCTTACAAGCTGAAGGTTATTGGTGCATGGAAAACAGAAAATTGTTAATCTGCACATAGTTACGTTTTGGACATTGTGCTTACCCTGCTGCAAGTTACGTCACCTGACAAGAACATTGTTAGTTGCAACTGCATTATTTATGTGGCATTTGTGAGGACTTTTGACGTTAATGCACACTTACAGTACGCCGACTCGTGAACATGCGTTTAATGTGATAATTAATAAGTGAGGAAGAGAATGAAAATAAAATCTTAAGGACATCACTTATCTGCATGTTAGAGGCTCAGAAAGTGCGGAGACATAAGGGCGAACTTGAAAACCACATCAAATGCCGCATCACCTCAACGGGCCAAACTCTGAAGTAGTGTGCGAGGTTCCCGCCGAACCGGTTTTCTATAGGTAGAGGCACGAGTATTTCGCGTATTAATCTGGCAACAGCCTAGACTTCTCTGTTCTATACGCGTGCTGGCTGAAGTTGAATATCCATTGGCTTCTAACAGTAAAAACGTGTAGCACGTGATATCCCCACGACTTGTTTCCTTATTTATAACTGGCTTACTGTCATCAATGTGTGTTAAAACCGCTCTCGTCTAATCACAGAAGGAGAAGTGAAGTATACGTTATTGACGTTCAACCTGTCCTAGAATAAATACGCGAAATAATCGTGCCTCTGGGACATAAAGCGGTGACCATGTAATTTTACTGGTGAAAAGTATGAAACAAAGTACAGTGCAGATCGCAATCTGAGTTTCACATATATACAGTTAGTATATTTTGAATTGTGGAAATCTGAAAAGGATGTTTCTAGCTATGTTGGAGAATATAGAAACAGTATTTTTAATAAGCATAGTCTGTCTGACCTTGTCTCAAGTGTTTTTTTTTTCGTACGTTGGCACAATGGGCACATGTGAAATTGTTTAGTAGAAAAATTCGGTATACCAACCCACTGCAACGCATTTGCAGCGTAAGGTAGGCGGTCGCCTTAAGGTCATGGCATTTAATTTATTTCAAACAATTGCAAATAACTCAAATATTTTTTAACCAAATGCTTTGAAAAATTTATGACTCTGTACAGTCATACGATACATAATTTTTGAGAGCGTTTTTTTTATAATGTACCTACCATTTGGTAGCAAAAAATTATTTTGCTTAATTTTGGCTTATTTTCACAACAAAATATGTGATAGTTTAGGGGCACAAACCTCAAAATCCGTTTGGTGTATTGGAACAGAAAAATTCAGAAACAAACGATGATATACAAGCGTTAAAACTGAAAGAATAAATTTTTGATATATGTAATAATTTCCGTTAAAAAATATTTTTGAAACCTCTGCAAAACTAAAGAGCTAGGCCTTAATGACTTATTTTACTAATTTGATCAAGCAGTACTTGCATAGAGTGAAACCATTTATAGTATTTAATTGAAAATGTTTCACCACTTACAAATTTTCTTTTAAAATTTGTTCAATTGCTACTAAATGATATTTACAATGTCTTACTTAACAACACTAACATAAAAGTCAGCCCCAATCCCATGTTACAGCGGTGCTGCGGGTAACAGGTAAAAGGGATGAGGATGGAAAGGGAAAGTGTTTGTGAGAGCTGCTTGAACCTTGTACTACTGTGTCCCTCCCTTCTCCCCTCCTGTTGGCAAAATACTATTGATTTTTGCTTAATACGTCTTCGTTTTTCTTGAACTACTCAAATGTAACTCTATGCTGCCGGTAAATTTGATACCTGACACGAGAAACCTACAAAAAAAAGTCCTTCAATACCTTCTATAAATACTAGTCCAAGTTCACATACACACACGCGCGCCTACAGTGCTTTTTAAAACATTTCAAACGTTTACATTTTATCACGTCACGTAATATTACCTACAGTTAAAGGTACACCTACGAGCTATTGGTTTGAAACTGCATTGTACACCAAATGTACAAAAAATGTGTGTTCAGGGGTGATCATATTTACTACTGATTTTTTTTGTTGCCTCCTCTCTCCATCACATCATATCGCCATAATTCTACCTAGTTGTGCTTGAAATCCACTTTTAAATTACATTTTTTTAGATGACTTTTTTTTTAAACTCTGTTAACGTTTTACTCATACCGTTACATCTGAATAATGTATATTTACGCTTTGTCTCTAATTGAAACACTTCTACGCTTCATGACGTGCATAACTGCCAAATAAGCGATCTACGCCTAGACGTTTGGATGACGCGAACTTGAGTTGCCCTTAAGCGCTCTGCACCAAAAAAACTCGTAATTTTATAATTGCATCAAACACTGTCCAATTATTACACTTTACATTAATAGTAATTTCCCACAAATGACATTTATGGTTCTATAGTATATACACTGTTAGGAAAAATGTCCGTGAAATTACGGAAAAGTACTGGCAAAAAATTATCCAGAAATCTTAGTAAAGTATCGGACACTCAGTGTTTCTTGATAACTGAACCCTCCGTAAAATAACGGAACCCTCCGTAAAATAACGGAACCCTCCGTAAAATAACGGAACCCTCCGTAAAATAATGGACAATCCGTTTTCCGCACAAAAATTTTAAATTTCTCTAATCTACTAGCACTCCATTTTCTAGAAATACTACATTTTCTTATTAGCTATGTGTTATCGATATTCTGACGCACTATTTAATAACCTGAAAAATTTTTCGAAGTTCCTGGGGTTCGAACCCACGACCTTATAATTGCCAGGCAAAAGCTATAACGATTTTTTTTTAATTTAAAAAAAAAAGGTTTGACACAATGGCAAGGCTATCGCCTCGCCACTGCACCAAACATTCACCCCTTTAAGTGAGTCTAAGTCATAATCCCCAGTGACTTTATGCTTCATGTAAATGACGTAATTGAATGTTGGCTTGTGGCACACAGACAAGACGAACACAAACACCCAGTCCTGAAACCGAGGAAGTGACTGTAAATGTCGAACCCGGGACCCTTGACCCATCAGCCAGGAGCGCTAACCACTGAGCCAAGCGGTCGGACCATTGAACCACAGTGACAATTTATGAGTAAATAAGTTCCATGCAGTGGTAAGATATCAACTTTATAAGCGACAACTTTTGTATTTGACATCCAGGATTCATAGTGGTTATTAATACCACTTCTTATTAAGAAACACAGTAAAATATGCTTTAAAATTGTAGAAACATATTTTCATGAATTTATGGAAAGTTATGGTCAAACATCCATAAACTGGCAATACGGACACATTTCCGTAAACTAAATATTACGGAAGCGACTTCCGTAAATTTACAGTACTTTTCTGTAAATATTTCCGTGAATTTACGGAAATTTTTAACAGTGTACGTAAGGAAAAACTATTCAAACTATACGAATGAAATAATTGTTGTGAAAATGTGTTAAGCTACAGATGGAGACAGTTTTTATTTCACTTAATATTTTTAAATTTCAGCACTTGAAGGTACGCAAAAATTTTGGTGCATTCAAGTATTTTTTTAAAATTCAAACCATGTTTACATGTAGTTACAAAGGTGTAATTCTGTAGCTTTACACATTAACTTTCACTGTAAATTATTTCGTTCGTATCTTTTGAAGAGTTTTTAGTTGGGCAATTAACTATGATTGTCAAATTGCCACTTTGACACGCGCTTGAACGAAAACAATGGGCCCCAAAAATATTTTATTTGTGGTAAATGTTATTAGGTTAATGTTTAAGAGTTGAACAATGTTTGATACAATTACAACATTACGAATTTTTCGGTGCACAGCGCCGTTAACGGTATCTCACAATAAATATGCCCACTCAGGCGGGCCACCCTTCCCTTATTTATGTTGCTTATGCGGGTATTACTATATTTTTAGCATAAAAAAGAGCAGTGTTCGTAAATCCGTCTCCCATGTTTACTTTTGAAGACAAGACTTATTAATGCTGTAGATTATTGTGTATTCAAAGAAGTTTCAGTAATTCACCAACCGGAACCATGTAAAAATATTTTTCTTCAAAATGTTGGAGATCTTTAACAAAACTGTTGGTACAGTGTCACAATATTTTTCTCTCCTTTACTCAAAATAAATAATCATTGCAAAGTCGAGAGGAGTGAGGCATCATGGGATGATGCACCTCGCAGCAGAGAGAGATATTTGCCAGCAGAACTGGCAGACAGGTGCTCCCGTGAGGGTAACAGACTATAGGGAGAAGCGATAAATGTGCGTCTTGACCTAGCGCCGGCAGAGATCCCATTCAACTGGCGTGTACTCGGGTAAACCGCGACAACAGACACTTTGTACGGCGCTGCTCAGAACTTTCTCCGTGCCGTAGTATAAATCTTCCAGTGTTGATGGATGCTCAGTAACGCCGCACCATCTAGAGAGTGTGAGTGAGGGAGCGTAAATGCGACACGACTATAGAGTAGCTTTCCTGAAACACCTACAATATGACTATTCAGCGTTCAAAGAGTCCCCATTAAACATGAGGAGAAACAACTTTAACTAACCTATTTAAAAACCTCAAGAACGTATATGAAAGTGACTAAAAATTAACTCTCTTCTAAGAGTGAAAAAAAGCTTCTTCTTTAGGAAAATAACATTAACTTTAATAAGAATAAGGGACCTGATGTGTGAGCCATGCTGTAGCATGGTACGAAGGGTATTTTTTCTCGTGTAACTATTAAAAATGTTTCCAATGCGTTTATCTAAAAAAAGACACACTTCAAACCGTGTCCCTATGGTTTTAAAAATTCCGTCCGTTAATTAAGAACATTATTTCCAAGCTCCTCAAAAGTGCTAAATATGACTTATTCACAATACTGTAGCTGACAAAATATCAACAGTAAACGTAATACAAAATAATAGATACCTGCGTTGGACTTTACCGCACACCTACCACTAATAAAATAACTGGGTCATCGCTTGAAGTCCAGTTGGAAAACGCGGCACACTAGTTAAGAGGGCGTGGTACATAATTCAACGCTAAAAGCATTAATCTATAACTGTAGGTTTCTTGAAGCCAGTTTGCGAAAGTTAAACAATTGCAATCCTAGACAATAGTTTTATACGAAATTATTTCCAGTGTTACGAACTTCTGAGGCACAGTCTCTGACGCCGGAACCTCGTGCATTTAACTGCGGCGCAAGAGATCACGCGTAACGAATTAGTAATTCTGGATAATTATATGGTCATAAAGTTGGCAAATACCATTATCTAGGATTGTCATTGAGTAATTTATCCTTATTGGCTTCGAAAACAGCGCAGAAATCAATTGATGTTTTCAGCGTTTATTTATATACTATGCACTCTTAAGTGATTCGTGCGTAGAGGCAATGAGGGGTTTGACGCACGTGTTATATTAGACTTACCACCTTCCCAGTTTCCGTTTCTCAAACGTTTCAAAAAGAGTTTTTATTTGAAAATAATTTTTTATTCCATAACCTCTGCGCAAAGCTTTATGGATGTTAAAATTATTTTTTTTATGGATTTTGTGACTTCAAGCCCTTATTGTTCTAAAAACCGCTTTAAATGTTTTATTCGAAAGCAAAGCGTACAACAACTTAGTGCTGTATAAACACGCATCCGCAAATAAAATGTATACTCAACAAAAGAGTCTCATCGAATTATGATTAGTAGTTCAGATTTGATCGACGATTAAGTATTCCAGTCATTTGCTCGACGTCTTGCCTTACCATACCTCTTAAATCAGCGGTATTTATAATATTTCGCTTTGGAGATTACTATGCGTTTGAGATCATACACGTAGTAAATAGACGTGGCGGAATTGTAAACTTAAACATATCCTGTTCTCATTTAGGGGTGTGTTACAGTACTTAAGGTAGCATATACTACCCGCAATTATTTCGTGTTCTTATCTACGCTCGAACAGAATATAATACTACAGGGATTGTTTTGGGAGCTCATGTCTATAGCACTACACTTGCCCTCAGCTTCTCATTAATTCTACCGTGTTCTTTTAGGTCCAAAAATATCACCGTTGTGTAGTGCGGCAATCTTGTAGTAGAGTACTTATATTATTACAACATGTATCAAATTCGTTCCCTTCAAAATGGAGACTTGTGAGCCGACTTGACCGTTTATATTTAAGTGGGCTCGCTAATTAGTAGAAAATACTGTATCGTATACACGAATTAACCTACGTCATGCTAGGAAGAAAATGTTTGAGAATAATACCTTCTTCAGTATAAACAAAAAACTTTAAACATCGGGTTATTAAAAATAATTAGTAATTATGGACATGGGAATTAGGTTTGAAGTGCCTTCCAAACGTTGCACACAGTAGTTAAGTCTTTTAACAAGATGCGAAAGAGGACTACATGTATAAAAAATAGAACACGGCCGGTTTCCCGTAGTAGTGCAGAACTATAAATAGGATTGTTTAAGTAAACAAATTTAATTTTATAAGTTTAATATGGAAAATTATCGTTACTTAGCGAAGCGACGTTCTCGAGCATGCTTATATAATAAAACAGAAGTGACTTCTGTTATACAATATCTGACCAGGCATGTTTAGTAAGTTCAATTTATGGATCTAAATATTTAATCAAATTGATAAGAAGTGCTTCTAAGAGATTAAATATCAAACATTGTTTATGTAATTCGAACTTTTGCTTTGACTATAATCTATGTATTACAAATAGAGTAAAAGAGTATAAAACACGTTCACGTTATTTATTAACAGCATACTCAGTCACCATCCCGGATATAAAAAAAAAAGTCTTGAAAATTAAATTTATAGAAACTTCTAAAGAATTTACATGTTAATCGACTGCAAAATTGTCATCTAGAAAAACATAGAGCGCAATATTCAACCTATACATTTTTTTAATATGCAATTTCACACTTCTTCCGACTTAATCTTTAAGAATAACGAGTTTGGGCACTACAGTACCTAAGTTCGGACAAAAAAAAAACCTTCAGTGTTTATTTCATCCGCATATTAACACGCCAATCATTTTAGTACAGCTTACATACAAAAGTCAATAATTACTGACAGTTGCACATGGCCATGAGCCATCCAGAAGACTCTTAACATTTTAGCCAGCGGTCCTTATGTTTGTCATTTGTGCGATTTCTAGCACTAATGCCTGGGAATTAATTTGATGTCTTTCCTGGTTTTGCTTCTAATTCAACTTTGAAATTCGTTTCTGTCAAATTTATTCCTACAGGTATTCCTCCTGGAAAATTTCGGATATCTTCAGCTGTGAAGGAAACTGCTGTTGGAGTGTCAATTACGGATGTGTTGGAAGATAAAATGTCCGTCCTTGCTTAAGCTGCATGTAATGTATGGTTGAGTTTTCGGGTGACTGAAGAGAAATCACACTTCTATAAGGAGTTGTTGTTGCTTTCTTACGTTGTAGGCACGCTGTTTGCTGCGCGAGATTTCATGACACTCTAAAAAATAGTTTGTAAATTTACCAGACGTAACTGTAAAGGTTTGCATATTTACAAGACGAAGTATGGTAACTGTACCATACTGCGTCTGGGTTAATAACTTCCTTAACATTCAAGGAATTTTTTTTACAGTGGAGTTAAGAGAGATGTCAGTTACTGAAAGAGATACAAATTACTGTGTGTTGCTTGGATGGATTCCAAATCGCCTGAATGCATTGCTAGCATCGGATCGGATACTTCACCCTAAAAAGTAGTCTGTAAATTTGCCACACGTGCGTATAGGAGCGCTAAGAAAGTAGGTATGGTAGAAATGTTTCCAAGACATCCATGGTAGCACTCCTAGAAAACAGTCAAATATGTGTACTAAAGTTACCAGACTTGTATTGAAAGTTTGCATATTTACAAGGTAGGAGTATGGTAACTGTCCTATACTGCGTTTAGATTAACTACTTCCTAAACGTTTTAGGAAGTTTTTTTACAGTGTGTGTGTATATATATATATATATAATATGGTTGGAAGCATAATCAGCTCTTAATTTCCTTGCTGAATTTGGTTTTCAATTACAGTTGTATAGAATGTTGGTTCGAATAACAATCAATAGGACAAATTTTATTCAATTTTAAAGACTGCTTACTACTAGGCGTGTTATGGGGTGAATTTAGCTAAGCTGAATGACACCATTTTCATAGTAGTAGTCTGTGGAGCACTTGACCTTTGTATGGTCAGTGTTCACGAACAATCAAACGCACTACGATGCATTTTACTCTCTAACATAAAGCATGACACTGCTTCGTTTACGACACGAACTGTTCTGCTGTAACCCAACCACTTCACAGTATTCGGAAATTTCACTTGCTGGACACGGAAAAAGTACCTAAAATAGTTGCTCATTATTCTTCGCAATGGTAGCCTACGCAAGATGGGTAAATGTAAACATTTATTAATAAAATAAACCAGTAATTTCTGGTTCACACAGTGCACCATAAACTAAAAATAGCTTGGTAGTGTGTACGACACGACGTCAGGTTTTCGTAGAGCGTCGTGTGTATGGGTGGATTCTTCGTCAAAGATGTCTGACGATCGAGAAATCGTCCCGTTTAAACGTGGTTACGTGACAATTGTGAACATTAGTGGACTTGCTGTTGTACGCGTATATTCAAGCCTGTATATATAAAGAGTAATTAACGTATTGTGATCTGAGGGTATACGATACGCTCAGTATCTTCAGTACCACGAATTACCTTTATATTTTTATCCCTACTTTGTTGAAGTAATCCAAAAGGGTTGTACATTTTAAATGGTTATGGAATCAACCTTTTGGTGGTAGTGGTTATTGTATACAGCTAAAAATTATTATTTCTCTTAGGCTACATTAGCTGGGTAATATGTAGGTGGGGTACGTTTCACTTAGTGTACGTGTAAAAAAATTTAACTTTTACACTTTATTCTGTACTGGTCAATGTCCAGATACGTTTACTTATTATTGTTATTTTACTTACGATCGATCCAATAGGGATGTCCGGGTTGATGAAGTGTGAAAGAATCCTTTTGGTGCGTCTCCTACGTACTACAGCATGGGTCGTAGCCGGCAGCTGGCTCACATTCATTACCTCTGCCTGTTTATATCCAAGGAGTCGCCAATGCCATCTGCCTGCAGGGCGGGACACGGTGTTAATTAAGAGAACCATCCCTCCCTGTGAGACTACTGCTGCGCGTGCCGCTTATTTCACAACAGCAACGTGGAGTGGACGGTTGTACCTGCCCGTGGGAGTGACGGGGCACTTAATGCAGATATGTTGTTGCGGTCATGACTGTCTGCAGGCGCACACGAAGCCGACACGCTCACCTCTTAAGGGGGCGCTTGACCAACATTTTTATAGTTTTAACATGTTTATATTCGTGAGAGATATTGTTTGTTTTGAAGACATACGTTGTGACTGTTTATTTTTGACTGTAATGCAATTTTTTAGCTATCGTAGATTTTTTTTATAAAGGCATGTCAAAGTTCAAATTTGGATAAAACATTTTCATTCTTTAAAGGGAAATGAACTAATTTGCCGAATTGAAAAATTCACACTGAATAACGATGATATAGGCTAATGGAACTCCTATATGAAAACAAAAATTTTTTAATATTTTTGTATTTAAAAAATGCTGAAATTTATAATTTCAATTAAAAAATTTCCAGAATTTTTTAAAAATACAGAAATATTTTAGTTTTAATATTTACACAGGAGACCTTTCTAACCTACAAAGTCATTATTCAGTGTAACTTTTATCAGTTCGGTAAGTCAGTTGGTTTTCCTTTAAAGCATAAATCGTTTTATGTAAATTTGGTCTTTGATATGGCATTACAAATAAAAACTATTAAAGCAAACAATTTTCATTATTATTGAAAATAGTCATAATGTATGCCTACAAAACAAATCTCGTACAAACATACACATTTTTAAAACAATAACAATTATGGTCAAGAGCAGCCTTAACTGCACGGAAGACAGCAATTTTTATAATTTTTAAATTATATTTGTACCAGAGGTTTTTAAAAATACAATTTGTGTTTAAATTTATATCTTGTGAAATGTTTTTATCCATCATGGTATTTCAATGATATCTTATCGAAGTCGAAAATTTGCGTGTCAGGAGTTTTAACGACACTAAAACCAACTGACTTGTCTAACTGAAATAATTCACAGTAAATAACGAGGTTGTATGCTGCAAGATTTCCTATATAAATTATTTTGTATTTTAAAAATGCTGAAATTTATAATTTAAATATGAAATAAAATATATATATTTTGTAAGGTTACAAAAAACATTTTTTCGTCGTGAGTTAGTTCAATTCGGTGTGTCACTTGGTTTCAGTGTCGTTCTCAAAATTGTGACATGCGAATATTGTCTTTAACAAGTCATTTTGCAAAATATATGATAAATGAACAAAATAACAAGAGAGCATAATACATTCACATTTAAGGTCTTGAATAAAATCTGATAGAAATGTAAAGCAATGAAAAAATGTAATTCTGTCTACCGTGCCCTTAAGGGGCCTCCCTAGATAGCTGCATTTGTGCGTATGACACAGGAGCGGTAAGGTTGCGTTGCCGTTGACCAACGTAGCCTATGGAATGCATTATATTCTCTCCGCGCAAGCTTCTCAGATGGCGTACAGTGCTTCATTATTATCCTTTTTCCTATGGGACTATAAGCGGTGACGTCAATATTTTATGTATGGCCAGCGAAGTTCAAAGTCTAACGCTTGTATAATTGTGTTTTTCGACTACGATTGTAAATTTTCCAGATACAGCAGTCTGGTAAAGCCATTTTTGGCCGCTTTTAAGGGTAAGAAAATATTTATAATACACGTGCCGAATATTTGAAACTATAGCGACATAGTTTGAAGTGTGTTCTTTACGTAGATATACAGATATAATGTGCGTTAAATAGTTTCGTCAAAAAGAGAATAGTCGTAAATCGCTGCAACGCATTTGAAACGCAGGTAAGTAGGCCCCTTAAGGGTGTTCAAGTGTGATAAAATCCTAATTTTATATATTTATGAAATAGTGTTAGTTTTATAGACGATACTTGTGAGTGCAATTTCCTCTTACAAAACAATTATAGCTTTCATAGTTTCCTCAGTTGCAAACTCAGCAATTTTTTAAATACAAAAATAGTTCACGAGATTTTTAAAAAATGCTAGTTACGTAACCCGTACATTTTATTTCACCGTGAATTATTTCACTTACGTAAGTCAGTTGGTTTTCACTATTTGCATGGCAGCAGAACATGCCAATTTTGACTTTGACGCACCGTTATGAGATAACTATGCAAACTAAACTTGTTTCGTAAGAGGAAGCTGTACTCACAAGTATCGTCTACAATACTATCACGATTTCATATAAATATAAAATTATGATTTTATCGTAACTGAACACCCTTAAAGGTACCGCATAAACGCGCGTTTGAAGCCCAGAAGTGACGGAGCCATAAAGAGCGATACAGAAGCGCCCGTCGTCCCAGTTAGCCAGAAGTTGAACTTCCGTGCAAGATTTCCGCTGACCAATTTTTACCTTGCGACTTCTAGCGGTGACCATGTACTTCAAGTTGCGGAAAGTCTGTAGCAACGCTCAAGGCACGTTTCTTATGTCCGAGTTTTACATACATCCGGTGAGTACATATTTTGAAGCAGGGCAGTCGGGAAAGGCCAGAGATAAGAAAAAAGTACAGATGGAGCATTAGCAGCCGATACTGAAGTCAAACTGACTTTGTTTATTCAGGTTGCAATGTGGCGGAGTGCAATCATCTGTTCCTGTGGATGTATGGAGAAACGAGGTTGTGATTGGCCAACTCACAGTCGCATTATACTCGTTGCTATAGTAATAAACAAAATTTCCAGGTTCGAATATGGCGGATGGGATCCTCCCCCTTCCGTCTAAAGGCTTCGTTACCCCTCGCCATAGAACATACCTTATGCTCCATCTGTATGTTACTCTAGTCTCTGGGAAAGGAATTTTTTTTTTTTTAATTTTAAAGGTATGTTGGAGGACTTGGAAACAGTGGTTTTAATTAGCATGGTGTCTTAAAGATGACACTCACGAATGGAAGAAATAATAATTTGTCAACAGCTTGGTTGAATTCACTTACTGCATAAGTTATTTGTTACATGTTGTAATAAGTCTTTACCAATATGCAGTCATCTTAGTATTTTGTTGTTGAGGATTAAAAAAGATTTGTAATACTTTTGATTTTTAAGAAATTAAAATTAAATAAATATATTTGCATTGTATTTTTATACTGCGATTCTCACGTATCACTTTTAAAATCGTATTTTTGACTTCTGGAGGAAAAAAAAATATTTAGCCTGGTTATAATTCCAAAGAAACAAATTTCTTGTTTTTACTTTATTTGCCTTTGAATGTTCCATAGGCAGATCAAATTTTAATTGCATGTTAACATTTCCTTCCCCTTCCATACTGCACCTATCATCTTGAAATATTTTTGTTTTTATTTTCACCGTAGAACGCAAACAGTCTCTCACTAACATTAATAATAATTAATTTACGATTTCAAACACGACCAGATAATTTTGAAAGTTTTCCACAATCCATACAAACGTTTAAGATAGAGAGAGAGAAAACGAGAAAAGAGAGAATAATATTTAAGAGGGGAGAAAAAAGTTTAACTCTGCTTCATAAATTTATTATTTGAAAATAATAGAACTGTAAGGAAGGAAATTTGATACTTGTTGCTTAAGTATGTTAGTATATAAACACTTTTAGGTTTGCAAGATTTGTTTTGAAACGAAATAACATGGCGGTAAACTTAGAAACCTAACATATTATACGTCAAGATGCTCTGGCGCGTATCATATTTCCTGCAAACACTGCTCCCTTACGGCTTCGTTACAGAGCTCTAAAATCAACCGCCGAGTTCCCAACTCGCACACACGTATCGTAGTGTTTGCTCCTTCGCTACACGAGTGTTTCCAGTCATCCGTTTGTTTACTCAAGTTTCGACTCAGTTCGGCGGACCGAGCTTGTCCAAGACTTTCAGCGGGCTCCTGTACCAGAAACGTCGTCTGTGTGAGCTAAAGGTTTGATTCGGCTCCCGCGGCGAATTTTGTTGTGTTTAAGGAAGGCAGGACGCAACAGGGCAACAAGAAATGCGACATTTTTCCCCTGTGTCTCCTCCTCGCTCGCTCTTCACCTCGTTAACGAACTGAATCGTATTACGTGTAGCGAGTTGCAGCCGACATTTGAATATTACATTATTCTTCCTTCAAACCACCTCTCCCCCCACCCCCCTCGGCCATCTTCTCCACCCGAATTTGTGGCGCTGCTGGCGACGACCCGAGTAGATCTTCATTTTGCGCTTAATGGTGCAATAAAAAGATTTTGAAACAAAAAGCGAGAGGAGAGTTCTTTTTTTCTCTCTCTCCCCCCTCTTTCCCAGATAGTTTGATTTTTTTTCGGTTGCTTAGCATCGGTAGATTAACGCGGACTCTGCCGCTAGAAATAAATGCGTTCTGTCGGTGCCAGCAATTTGAATCGTTCATAGTACGTGAAAAAAATTATTCCGTGGCTCGCTTCCAGGAGCGAATGACTGTTCAGTCTCTGATAACTAAAGACTTCAGTTAAATGGTGAGCTGCAAGTGTGGATATATTCAGGAAGGCTACACACAACTTTTGCGCCATTATGCAGTGTGTCGATACATTTGTGTCGATTTTGCAATTTTACAGCCGATACCTGGTGTGCTCTGGACACATTGTTAATATTCCACGAATTCCTGTTCCTTTGAATTTTAAGTCTGTCTTACAGTGCACGAT
>PNEQ01132621.1:0-14043 GCA_003012365.1 Medauroidea extradentata | reverse complement strand
TATATGCTGCGTCGTGAAAAAACGAAGAAAACAGTATCAATCGTAAGTCGTGCTAAATGTATCAATATGCTAAAAATATACCAACTTTACTATTAAAGTAAATACAATTTATACAACGAACAAAATAAACATGACAGTTTATCGCAAAAATGAAACCACAGATATGCCACAGATGTGGTTGCTAGGCAACGTACATTGCGGTAATGTTTAATGATTTAATGTTCCGATATTATCTATTTACTGACAGTGAAAATATTTTGCTGATTACTGATGCTGTTCCCTTATTGTTCACGGACACTGGCGAACTGTCAGTGATAACAGTGAAATCAGTGAATAATGGAAGGCGGCCCAATTGTACAACTATTTATATCATTACGTTACTATGCTATAGGTATTTAAATGCTATATTAATATCAATAATTATTTTTGGTTATTTTGCAAAATGTTTGCATGTACCCAAAGTAATACATATTATTTTTATGATTTGTTCAGGAAACATTCAACTGAGATTTATTTATATACCCGCGATGTTCAGTTGTTTTGTTGCATTATGGGGTTTCTTGCAGCCAACCTGCTAGTTGAATAGTAAAATCTATACTTTGCAAAGTTTACTTTACATAATGTCTAGCTTTGTCATAGTAACGATTGTGAAATGCATTTTCATCAAAGTTTAACTTTAGGTAGAAAGTTGGACTTTGCAAAGTACCCGTTGAAGTCTCGTTCATGAATACGAGCCTAAGGGCCGATGTTATAAACTTCTTTCGAATGAAAACTAACTGCTATCCCCATAGAGAAAGAGTTGGTGAGCAGTTGTTTGTCATTCGAAAGAGGTCTATAGACACGGCCCTAAGATACAGTAGCTATATATTTGGTGTACATGCATGCAAACCGGAACTGTTAAAAAGATTCTTCAGCTTGTTGTAAGTTGTCCTTTTTAGTTACGAAGCTAATGTTTCTGTAGGCAAGGTATTGTATACTTGATTTGCACATCAATATTTGTAGCTAAAATTTTAGTGACTTAAGTCCTAGGATATTACTTTCTATGCGATATATGTTTGATGCCTGAATATCTGTTCAGGCTTGTAAGTTGCGGACAACTACTTTCATGAAACTATTGGCATAAGAGCAGGACAAATGTTACTGCTGGGTACATTGTGTAGGTGCATTCGTACTATACAACTGACAGGAGTTTACGTTGTCGGAGTTTCTATACGATAAAAACACCTACTGTGACCATTCCAGGTATCTTCGTTATGGTTCGACACAACTGAATATTTTGTTTTTTATATCTTCTCCAAACAATAATTAGTTTAATAAGATTTTTTTAATCATATGGCATGCTTACTGCATTGTTCTGTACCTTGTTTATCGCAAATTTCTTTGTTTCTGAGCTGGAACGATGTATGCGCACTATTATAAAAATGTACTAGTGCCGCGATGTTGGAATGTATTTTGTACGGTTTATGTATGTGATTTCTAATAGTGTTAAGTAAATTTGCAGCATGTATAATTTTTTTTAAATCGAGGTATGTCGTGATGTGTTCAAATGATGTGAGAGACTTCAGGTGTCCGACCTCCTTCGCGTCCTTCCAGCAAGCCATGCTTCTCTGACACCAGATGCATATCCTCCTGTGAAGCATGGAGTATGATGCCTGCCACCGAGCTCGCCAGTAGTTCCTGAGGGACATAATGTCTCGAATCTCTGGGGGAAGTGTGGGGAGTGATGAAGTAGTTGGGGTGTGTGGTATATGGGAATTATCTGCTTCCTTGATGGCTGTGGTGAGAGTATAGACATGCCTGTCAATGTCTACTGGTGAGTGAAATGGGATTTTGTAGTCGATGTAATCTGAAACCGCGCCTTGACAACCGTACAAGTCTGCAGATCGGAAGTGAAACCACGGATGTTAAGAGTTGGAATATATGTGAAAGTGGAGGACTGCGGTGACTGGAATGTGGTCGGATGTGCAGTCGGTGATGGTGTGCATATTTGAAATGATCGGGCGATGTTTAGAGAGTATGTAATATATGATGCTTGGTTGACATCTGAGTTGTTGAGGGTAGTAGGCAGGAATTGGTGGTGACGGATGAAGATTCTGAGTACTTCACTTCTTTCAAGTATAGGTTGCGGGACATCCCCACGGTGGGTGGGTGTCATTGAAGTCTCCCGCCATTGCGACGTGTTCGTTGGTCCTGCCGAGAGCCTCAATGTACACCATAGGGAAAGCGAAGTTTTTTGGGGGTAGAGAGAAGTGAGTGTGAATGGGTATGGTTGATTGAGAGACGTATAGTGACCACCTAGATCGCGTGCGATGTATGAATGACAGACACATTTGTGGCGTTAGATGGATGAGTGGGTGGGGATTGTTACTCTTCCGCCCTGGCCGTCAACGTCGATACTTTGAGTGACGAATGCTGTTTGGTGGAGAAGTGTACATGAGGTGAGGTAAGTTCCTGAGAAAAAAAATTATATTGGGTTGGTGAGTGTTGATGTGATGATGTAAAACGTGAATTTTTGAGGTGAGTGATGTGAAATAATGTGCAATTTGATTTTCTTCATAGTAACACATATTTCACATATGAGTTCATTAGACTCGAATTCGAATGGGTTCATGCTTTGATATTTCAGTCAGGTTCATAAATGGTAATACTGAATATTACAAAAAAAAAAACTGCAGGCGTCAGTAAAAATAATATATAATAGAGGTTAACGACTTCTATAAAAACAACAGAAAATGACAAGTGAAATATGGTGACCGACAAACATAAAATTAATTTAGTCATGTCCAAAATAAGCAATTGTCGACCTGACCTTTCTAATAATCAAACTGGCAGGAATAGTAGTCATAATATGTCTTATCAGGGATTTCAGTTTTGACCTGGACCTCCAAGTTTCCTTTTTGGATGACAAAAAAAAACTTCAATTTTCTTTCTTTTCCGGACTTTAGTTCTTTCCCAACTCCGTCGCTTGTGTATTATTTTACATTAAATAATCCTCACTATATATGACATAGATAAAATAACACAACTTGTTCTGGTGCGGGGCTACTATGTTCATAGATAAATTAATAATTAAACTTAGTCCAAGCTTTTAAACAAAATGAAATCTAAATTTTTTCCAATCGTTCACAAAGTGCAAAGTTATGTTACAGATTACCCCGGCCAGATGTAGAAGCATTTTAACATAAACCTTAGAAAATATTTATTACGACGATCTTTAATTACTAATATAAATGTCAATTTTATTCAAACATTACACCAAAGATAAATAAACATGCAACTGCAAACATTAATGACATCATAACACATTACAATAAAATCGACGAAATTATTTTGAACAATAAGTTCTTAGTTCATAAAAATTTCAAATTTCACTCAAGTTCATTTGAGATGAAAATGTGAAATTATTTCGTCCTCAAGCATTCACTTCAACTAAAGAATAAAGAACAAAACAAATAAATTAGTTCTAAGGACAGTCAGTTGTCCAGTTCATTCAACCTGTTGAGTTCATGGCCTGACAAGAACTGTCTGCTTGTCGTTAGCCGAGCTGCACTCCAGCCATGAGCACACAGTCCAAGTTTACAGCTATTTGCTCTACGTCGTCACGTTACTGTTGATATTTTCTTGCCGTCAGCAAGCAGAAATAAATATGCCACGCCTTCTGTTGCGGTGAAGTCTTCGTTTCACAGACTCAGGGTAGTCCGTGTCACAGTAGCGAGACACTGTGTATTATTTTCCCTGTAATTTCTAATAATTTTCTTTTCTCTCTGGGTGGCAAATCACAGTTTATCTCACACCCCAGAGAAAAGCGCAAACTTTATTAATTCTGTTACTAGTGTACTCGATGCAATGAGCCAAATTTGTGCTCAACTTGTAATATTTAGTGTTAAGTCTATCCACACAGTATCAGTCCCACACTCTCCGCCTTCGGTCTTCTATCGACGAACCGACGTTATCCTAGGCTTCAGCACGCCCTGGTAGTTCGACAGAGCGGTCGCCAAATTCTATCCTAGTCACGACCCTAACCATGAGTATGAACAGACGGTGTGTAACTGTATAATTAAACACGGTACTTAATCTGCAGCACGCTGAAAGAAGTGTTCTCTGTTTTCGGCTGAAGATGAAATGAGGCCTAAATGAATTTGAGTTTTATGTTAAACCTGACCTACACTAATCGATTTTCCAGTAGCATTGTTTTAAATATGATTCTCTGTTCCCGTAATACCAGCTTTGGAACAAATACACATCAGTCTCATAGAGGGGCTTGCTATGAGAAATTACAATTTCGGAGACACAATCCCATTATTACACACCCATAGAAATTACAGTATGTTGCTGTACCAATTGTATAAACTATGTATTCGACCGCTTCATAACCAAATTAGACACAATTCACGGTATGACCAATATTTCGAACCTTCTGTCCCAAGCTGTATATGTTCGTCACAACACATGAGTACTCATTCATAAGAATGCCAGAGAGCTCCATATTTTCTCTAAAACAACGGCAGTTCAAACAAAATGCAGACAATCGTGACATTCGCCCATAAATGGCGTAAGTGAAAATGCATCTCGGCTCCAAGACAAATCACTTGAACGCTTGCTACATAGACAAATCGCATCTTAATTATACATCATGTAAATCCTTCACATGGATACCACCAAAAGCATTGCATCATCATTTTTGTGTACAACATGTGTGACTGCTGCATAAATATCCTGACATTTCATGGATTATTCTTCTGTCGTGACATACTTGCGCAGCTGGGTAAAATATATCTTCCCTTTATTTCGTTTTCGTCTGGGTTTACCGACTCATATCAGTTATTTCGAATATCCTTATTTTCCTTAAGCGGACCTTCATAGACAATTTTCTGTTGACCTGTTCCCAAAACTCCGATATGGGGTGTGTCATTATTACCACGAGATCGCTGATTTCGAATTTGTCGATCTTTGATGTCTTCGTGTACTTGGCCCTCCTCTTAGTTGTAGTTACCAGACGACTATGCACTTGTTTTCTTGTTTCTTCCTCAATGTTGATGTCTTCCATTTGTCCGGGGTTGGTTAAAGGTCACAGCGAGGGATCGTCATGGCGTCGAAAATCTCCGATCGTTTGTGGGATAACACCTCGAATGGAGTAAAGTTGATCGAAGAAAGTACGGCATGGTTAATTACCAGCTCTACGAATGGTAGTTTTTCACGCCAGTTTTGTTGATTATCATGGCAGTGTTTTCTTAACATGGTACGTAAAGATCTTATT
This sequence comes from Medauroidea extradentata, assembly GCA_003012365.1. Lineage (NCBI taxonomy): Eukaryota > Metazoa > Arthropoda > Insecta > Phasmatodea > Phasmatidae > Medauroidea > Medauroidea extradentata. The sequence goes on along the minus strand of PNEQ01132621.1, from coordinate 8,786 downwards.
CTTCGCTCGACCACACTAGACTGTGTGTGATACACTGAAGTGGTCGTTGGCCTGATCTTCAAAGACTTAAAGCCTTCTTGCCAAGTTCTCCCCGCGAATTGGTTACCGTTGTCCGAAACAATACAGAGCGGTTTACCAATCTCTTTGATGAACCATTCGACCTTCAGCAACAAAGTATCGGCGTTCGCCTTCACTATTGTATACAAGTTGGTGAACTTTGAGAACAAGTCCATCATGACGAATGCATAATTAACCCCGGCCTTTGACTGTGGTAAGGTTCCAAACAAGTCTACAGGCAGCAAGTCCAGTTGTTGCTTGGGTATTATAGCCTGCATTTCACCTTGCATATGTTCGTTTGTATGTTTTCCCTTTTGGCACATATCGCATGCAGAAATTAATTTTGAAACTGTTTTCTGCATCTTTGGACAGTAGAATTGTCGTCCTAACGCATCACACACTTAATTTACTTCAGCATGACTAACGAACACCAAATCCTTAACGAGATTTTCCGGTTTTATTGGGTTCCAATGCTCTTCGAAAATCGCACATTTGGTAAAATGGTAGTAGAGTATGCCGTCGTTGTCTATGTAGTATAAAATCTTGGTCTGTTTGGAGATCGCTCTCTGGTATAATTTCTCTAGAATTTTCCAGCACCTGCCATCCTTTCCCTGTTCAGACTTTAACTTCTGTACCAAGTCCTTAACATCTGGATGTTCCCTCAAATTTTATAATGTTGGTGTGCGACAGTAAACTTTGAGGGTGATCTTTAACATCCGTGAGGTGTAACTCATCATCAGGTACGCGACGTAAATAGTCGGCAACGAGGGTATCCTTGCCTTTGATGTGCTGTACCTCGATGTCGTAGTCTTGTAGAAGTAGAGACCATCGGGTTTACCTTACTCCAAAAACTTTTCCAACCTTCAAGCATGTGAGCTTGGTGGTCTGTCAATAGCTTGATCTCACCCAGTAGTAAATCTCAGTATTTGTTCAGCGCCCAGACTATGGCTGATGCTTCTTTTTCCGTAACAGTGTAGTTATGCTCAGCCTTGTTGATTGTTCAGCTGGCCATAGCCATGGTCTTTTCCACCTGTCATCATCCACTTGGCTGAGTTACGCACCTAAAGCATAGGCTGATGCGTCGGTGTACAACAGGTATTCTCGGCCGTGACTGGATGAAAAAAACCCCAGTTCTCATAAAAACAAAGTTTTCCTACATTTTGAAATGTTGTTTCTTGCTCTGTGTTCCACCTCCAAGCTACTCCTTTTTTCAGTAAGGGGAACAAAGGTAGCGACAGTTCAGCCAACTTACTGGTATAATTTATATAAAATCGTACAACGCCGATAAAGGTACGCAACTGTTTAGCGTTGTTAGGCTTAGGAAACTCTCGGATAGCTTGCATTTTATTATGTGCAGTCCGGATTCTATCAGAATTGAGTATGTGTCCTAGTAACGGAACTTTCTTGCTGCAGAAATGTGATTTATTTAGTTTGATGGTCGTGCCAGCTTCTGATAGCTTAGTGATCACTGTGTCCAAATGTTGTAAGTGTTCTTCGAAAAACTCTGACGTGATAGGATGTCATCCACGTATGCTCTAGCAAAACCTTTACATTCATCCCCTAATGTTATATCAATGCAACGGGTGAATTGTGCCACTGTATTACATATACCAAATGGCATCACCTGGAAACAGTACTGACGGTTATTGAACAGAAATGCAGTTTTCTTGCGACTTTCCTCCGACAGTTTGATTTGCCAATATCAGTCGGTAAGGTCTAGAGTACTTATTACCATCATTCCTGTGTACAACCTTAGGATATCGCTAATTCGTACAGGGCCTTCTCTGTCGAGCATCGAGAACTTATTTAATTGCCTCGCGTCAAGACATATCTTCACAGATCCGCCTTTCTTCCGTACACAAACCATCGTATTAATGAAAGGGCTAGAATCTCTCTTGACGATGTTCCAGTCTAGCATTTGCTGTAGAAAACGTTCCGCTTCGGAGAAGTATTTTTTCGGAATCGGGTAAGATTTCCGGTGAAGTGTTTCTCCTTCTTTCAACCTTATGTGCGCAGTGTTCAGGTTGTTTAGATCTGGTTCTTCAGAAAAAAATTTCTCGATGTTTAATTAGCATTTCCTTTAAAGCATGTTGCTGCATCACAGTCAAGTTGTGAATATTATTTACTGTAATAGCGATATCTTCATATGAAGCTATTCAATAATTTCTTTCATTGGAATGTAGTGTGAAAATCGGTACTTCCTTGTGAAGCATGCCTAGAATTAGTCAGTAAAATGCCACTCTTCAGGACGCGTAGTACATGTAACTTCAGGCCTGGACACAAGCCATACGCCAAGATTCAGTGCAACATTGTACCTGGATAGAAAATCGGTGTCTAAAATTACTGGTTTTGTAAAGCCTTTAACTATCAATACGGCGACATCTTTGGTTCCTCCTAAGACCTTGTATTTGTAAAATGGTCTGCCGAGTTATCACCGTGCTAGATTTTGACGTAGCACCGTTAACCATCACTCTCGGCAAAGGCATTATGGGTAATTTGACGCCTGTACTAGTGAGCTAATCGATGGCCATCTCTGAAATACAATAAATGTCAGCTCCACGGTATAATAATGTAGCCAATACTTCTCGACAATTGTTTCGTGAATTTCTCACGGATCCCTGCATTAAGTTTGTATATTGACCCTTTCAACTTCCCACCAGTAACTTGCTGTACTTTTTAACTATAAGCTCAAATATCGAATGATCTTGTATTGCATTAAGTTGAACTTTTCCGCATACTCCTCGAACCTTTTAAAAATTTTGATAGGGTTTTTCGTTTTCATTGTTCGAGAATTTCGGAAACGACTTCAAAGCTGCTGCACGGAGTGATGGGATAGAGCAGCCATATTCGTTACCTGGGCCAATTCGCTAAACCCGGATGTATCTCTGTTGTGATTTTGTTCTCTATTAATTGTGTAGGTCGTCCCCTGTTCGCTATCTGGAGTCGAATTAATGTGCGCATGAACTGAGGTACCGCCAGCATTCTTTGACGTGACTAGTTGTTCCGATGTCTCCAAAAATTCATCGCAACTAATGCTGCTAGCACGCGACGTAACTGTCATTTTTTTCGATTTCGCGTAACAAATCCTTTTCCTTTTTGGCGCGAATATTTCTCGAACTCCGCCTTGTTTGCTTGGCCTAATTCTTTCATAGCCTGCTGTAATTTAGTCTCTTGACTGTCGATTCGCGTTGGGAATTCGCGTACTTGCGTTTCTACGTTCTCAAATCTAGCATTGGATTAACATACCGTTTCCTACAGTAAAGACGTTCATTTCCTAGCAGTGGTTTCAGTTTTCCCTAAACGTTCGTCTAAGTCATTTTTCCAACCACGCAAAACTACAGCTAGCTCGGCACTGATGTTTTCTCGAACTGCTATAATTTCCTCTTGCAGACCCTCTCGTAGGCTATCTTGACTAGTTTTTAACTGTGCAATCTCGGTCTTAAGACTATTTTTAAGTTAAGTCTGATTATTCAATAAGCTACCTGGCATTTGTTGCATTAGCATCATGATAGCCCGCAATGTCGGAATATTTGCTGTGCCGCTTTCAACTGTCATCCTTCTTTCGTGTGACGAAATGTTGTTCTCGATGGTGTATCGGGATACAACGTTCTCAATTACTTCATCTACATGTGATAATGTTTCCTTGTCAGTCATGTTGTGTAAATTAAACTGACTAATTTCTAACCCTACAAGCCAATAAGCAGGTAGGACAACTATTAATTGACCTCTGTCTTCTACTGCACTAAGCCTAATTAAAGCAGTGGCTCTTCTGGCTGGGTTTTTTCCACTACCTTGAGATCTGACTGAAATTCCTACGACTGAGCTCTAGTTGTGGCCCCTTAGTTGGGCGATCAGTGTCCTATGTGAAATAATGTGTAATTTGATTTTCTCCATAATAACACATATTTCACATATGAGTTTATTAGACTCGAGTTCGAAAGGGTTCATGTTTAGATATTTCAGTCAGGTTTATAAATGGTAATACTGGTTATTACAAAGAAACAAAACTGTATGTAGGCGTTATATATATATATATGTGTGTGTGTGTGTGTGTGTGTGTTAACGACTTCTATAACCTCAACAAAGAATCATAATAATAAGTGAAATTTGTAAACCGATAAACATGAAATTAATTTAGCCACGACCATAATAAACAATGGTCGACCTGACATTTCCAATAACTAAACTAGGCAGGAATAGTAGTCAAAATATGTCTTACCGGTGATTTTAGTTTTGACCTGGACATCCAAGTTTCCTTTTTGGATGACAAAAACTTCCATATTTTTCCTTTCCGGACTTTAGTTCTTTCCCAACTCCGTCGCTTGTTTATTTATTTTACCTTCAATAATCCTCACTATATCTTACATAGATAAATAAACATAACACAACGTGTTCTATTGCGGGGGTACTATGTTCATCGATAAATGATTAATTTGACTTTATCCAAGCTGTTGAATAAAATGAAATTTAAATTTATTACCGTCTTCAACAAAGAGCAAAGTTATGTTTATAGTGAGTTGCAATTCCACTGTATTAACTTAAGGTTTCTGTCCATGAAAGAAGGCGAGGCGGTGTTACGGACTATTTCTATTTTCTCAGCGGTGGCATGTGCTTGCAAGATGCGTCTGATAGTTGTGGTGAAGCATGAAATTAATCTTTTGATAATGTGTGGTTTATTTATTGCAGTTTCCAAGGGAGGAAGAGTTATTTGTGGTGTCATGAGGATGTTAGTGAGAATTAGTGCTGCCATTGAACGTCAGGCGACTACTTGTTAGTATGAGACACATGTGGATGTGCTTGGTGTTGTGAAGGTGATGTCTTGGTTGACGACACTCTGTATTTTGTGGTGTCACTTGTGGTGTCGTTCTTCTGTCTTGTCCTTCGTTGTGTTTGCGTCTGTCCTAGTTCTAAAAGGTCTTTTGTTGAAAATGTGTCATGGCCAGCTTGTGGTTTTTATTGTTCAGTGTCATCACAGGCCTCCAGTTATGTGGCATAGGAAAAAGGTCTGGGTTCAACAGAATTTATGCAAGCGATAGCTGGAGTTCGTTGTGGGCGTGGTTATTTGTGAAATGGTCAGTGAGTTTGTGATTATGATAGCTGATTTTGACAAGTAAGTTTTCTTCGTCGTGATTCGTTGTGTTTTGTTGGAGTGGCAGTGACAGGCCTGGAAGGAAGGGTTTTAATTTTGTCAAGGTTTTGGAGTGTGCTGAACGTGTTTTTGGTGTGAATTGGTGAGCCGGAAGGGTTTGGCATTCTCTCTGGTTCCTTTCATAGTTTTGTTCGCGGGTCGAAGCCGGAGAGTTTCATGGATGTTGATGTGTCTTTTTTTAACGATGATATTTGCTGATATGTGAGATGGTGACATTGTTTGCAAGATGTTGTCATTTTCGCATGACGAGTTTTTGGTCAATGAGTGGCTTGTCTGGATGATTTGGGAGATGATAGAAAGTTGTTTTGGTTTGATGACATGTCTTGTTCCTGAGAAATGATGATGTCTTTATGGTGTGTAGCGGCGACGTCGTGTTCCTTCTGGTTGTGATCTGCGTCGTCAGGTGAGTCAGTTAAATCCATTTGTTGAGCGGTTTTCTGGGTTGGAGCCTATAGATGTTGATGTCATTTGACATTCACGGGGTGTCTCACAGCACCATACTCACTGATCTGGTTCGTCTAGAGAGTTGGGTCCGATTCTTACTTGCTATCAACGCGTTCCGATTTTGTCTCCTTTATCTTTAGGTCTTTAGGGTGAGGTTTTTTTTTTGTCGTATGTCTTTAGAGAGAGACATTGGCCGTACTCTTTTCAAGTATGAAGGTGTCGAGGGGGATGTAAGTGGGTTCCCCTCATAACCATCCCAGCTCCCGGCCCGTCTGACTGTTTGATATAACTCGCTCGGCCCGTACATGCTCGGGTCGGTCCGGACTCGCTCGGCAATTAGTATGAATAACCCAACCATGGCACACTGTTTTGTTTCTACGGTGGAATCGGCTCGGCTCGGACACACTCACTCTGGTCTGCAGTGTGACTGTCGCCTTAGAGCTAGCTAAAATCTCTCACACACACATCGACAATTATTTGAAAAGCATAATAGCGAAGTAGCAAATAGAAACGCCGAAGTTTTTGGAAATTTTTTATTTATGAATTTTGGTTATATATGCTTCCTAATTACAATATAATTACCACAATTACATGATAAGCATATCCATATTTGAGCAAACACAAACATAGCAATCTTGATCGTAACACGTACTTACTAATTTTTATATTGTTATCACAAATATTTGATAAACATATCAGCGTAGGAACAAATACAAACACCGCAGTATTCAGCATGTTGTATATATGAACATTGACTTGTATGAACTTATTAATATCTACATCATTACCACAGTTATTTTGGTAACATATCACCATTGGAGCAAACATTAACTCCGCAGTATTGAGCATTATGTATATTATGTAAGTCGTTTGATGTATTTACTAATTACTATTTTATTACTTCAAGTATGTGATAAACATGTATGCAGTACAATATTGAGCTTTGTGTATATTATTAATGTTGTTTGACAGGTAGGGTCATTCTGTCATTTAGAGTTAGGTCTGCTTCCAACTTGACCTCTATGATGTTGAGATTTTCACCCTAAGGTACATTGATGAAATTAAAATGAAAAAGGTTTTGGATATGGAAACTTATCTAGGGTGTCAAACTTTTCAATTTTCAAAGTTTTTAGCTTTGGATGTTTCCCAAATTTGACGTCTGGCCTGTGAGAGGTTCTAGAAATTTTATGTGATGTTTTTATAGTCTTTAGCGTGGAATTTCATGGCATCTGATGATCGGATGCAGAGACATTTCAGGTGTATGGATTTTTGTAATACAATATATGCGGGCTGAATTACTTCTCCGTAACAACAGTTTGTCAATTATGCACCTCCCATTGCAAAGTTTTGTTAAATATTACATGTTGCGAGGGTCTGGACATAGAATCACCATATCGACTGTGTAGCTGGTCAGGCAGTAATTCCAGCAGAAAACTACTTGTATGGACTAGACGACAATATGCAAGCATATATGCACACTCGGGTGTTTATTTAATAGAAATTAATGTTCGCATTCCATTACAGTCATAGTTGGCAGAAGCAAGGACGTCGGGGCTGAACGCAATAAGCTAAGATTTAAATGTTGCTTTGATTTGTCACTTATTTGAAATAGTACAACGTCTACATTATTCAATAACATTATCTTGTAACAGTGGATACTTACCCTCGTGTACATCTAGGCAGATGAGCATACACAAAGTGTCACTGACTTATAATTTGGTAAGTGGTAGGATTGGCATTAAATTTTTTTGGAAATTTGTTAACCGCAGGCTAAATACCTTTGCGGTAAAGTTTCTTTGCAGTGGTTCGTATTTAATCAGTATATTGTTGTGACAACTAAACTGATTTTAGTTTATGTGTTCGCTGTAGTTCTGCATGTACTACAGCGACGTGCACACAAGGCCGCCTGCAGCAAGATATGTTTGGTCTGGCCGTAGAATCGACATATTAGGAGTACAGGAATAAAGGGATGAGGGTCCGAGAAACCTGTTATGGAGAAAACACCGTTTGGAAGTTTAAACACTTTTGTCAAAAGGTTGCTACAATGTGCGTGGCAAGTGTTCCTTCCATCATATTACACACAAATATACCCATATATTGCTATCAAAAGTCAATTTGCTCAGATTAGACATAATATTTGTACAAAACATAAAAACCAACATAATAAACAAGAAAGATGAGGGTCCATTCCTATTTGACATTGAAGGACAATATTCTGCTATGTTTATAGCAAGTCTCTCATAGAAAAAAGTCAGAGCAGGTTAACAGGAGTGTTATACATGTGGCAAGATGCCAAAAAAATTTGTGCTTCTTCAGAACAAAACCTCTTGAGGTGTTGAAGATCATCATTTTTGGCTTTTGCGATGGGTAAGAGATTCACGTATGCCATCGACGGTAGTCGAAGGATGCCTTCTGGTAGAGAAGGTTGTTTTCGTTTTGGTCGTATAACAACAGCATGATACTCTGGACTATTGTAGGTGTCTCGATGAATCATTATTCGTGGGTGCAGGTCTGTAATGGTCAATTCTCTCATTGAACGTGTTTGAAAGGGACACTTCGGCGCGTATATATATGAGCGAAACGTGGTCCACGGTTTGAAGATTTCTTGGTTTTACAGGAAATCACAGTAAAAGGGGAAGGCTTAACTCTGGAGTTTTTTATGACACTGTTCCATTCACAGGTTACCTCAACATAGGTTTTTTGTTTCAGCAGACCAATATTTTTGTCACATTCCAAATAAGAATGTCCCCTAATTGGGAAAATTATTTTGACTTTCGTTAGTTTCTAGACCAAATGTACAATGTAGTGCAGCATTCGAAAAACTGTAGTTCTTATTCTGTCCACAGCATGAGTCACAGAATATTGTCAGTTCTTTAACAACAGGGTCCATGTGTTTGAAAATGTAATCCCATAACATTGAACAAACGTCGTCAGCTCCTTTCCAGCAACTTCTGCATACGTGTAGAATATGGCATGAGATGTAGGGAGAACATGTATGTTGAACATATAAAATGATAGCTGCCTGCGGTAATACACATCATTTGTCGTTATGTTGGGCATGTGCAGATTATTTCCAAAATCCATTACAATCGCTTCTTTGGTTGTGTCCTCGTGTGCTTGGATTCTGGGTGCCATT
>PNEQ01132620.1:0-14043 GCA_003012365.1 Medauroidea extradentata | reverse complement strand
GACATGGTGTTCCTCAAGGTTCAATTCTCGGACCTCTGTTATTCCTGGTTTACATAAATGACCTGCCTGATAGCCTAAACAATAGTTCTATACCTACCTTATTTGCAGATGACACCAGTATCATAATATCAGGAAAATCAGAGGAAGAACTTAATCAACTAGCCAACACCACTTTTACAGAATTAGATGCATGGTTTATAAGAAACAATTTAAACCTTAACACAGAAAAAACCCATTTCTTACAGTTTGCAACAAAAAATAGTAATCAGCCAATGATAAATGTTCATTGCGGCACTGCAGAATTCAATAAAGCCACAGACACAAAATTTTTGGGTTTATGTGCTGATTGTCATCTGAATTGGAAAACACATATTGAATATATCATTCCAAAACTGAGCTCTGCATGTTTCGCTCTACGTAATGTATCAGGTATACTAAACAAAGATTCGGTGTTGACTGTATACTTCGCATATTTTCACTCTATTATGACTTATGGCATCATGTTTTGAGGTAACTCCTCTGACAGAAATAATGTTTTCCGTATGCAGAAGAGAGCTGTAAGAATAATTCACGGGAGAAAATAGACTGAATCCTGTAGACCCCTTTTTAAAAGTTCTAAAATAATGACCTTAGGTTGTGAATATATTTACTCATTGCTGACATTCATGTCCAAAAATCAGAAGTTGTTCCACACAAATGAACATTTTCATAACCATAACACTAGAAGTAAAAACGTTTTACACACTCCTTTTGTCAACTTTACCTTAAAGCAAAAAGGTCCTTCATACACAGCTTGCAAGTTGTTCAACAAACTCCCCAGCCACCTGCAAGATGCATGTTTAGCTAACACAAAAATATTCAAAAAACACCTTAAAGATTTCTTGATCATTAATGCTTTTTACACAGTCTATGAGTATTTGAGTGGATCTATGACAGTGTAGATACTAATTTAAGATATTTATTCTGGGTTAAGATTCTGTTTCTTCTCTTGCTTTTTTCTTTTCTTTTACATGTGGCGACTATGAAGTATGCTGACGTGAGCCTACGTGCTAGCCCGAACCAACAAGAAATGTTGAATTTCGCTCTTTTAGTGCATAATTTTAAATGCATAACTTATGTCATTTATTCATTTGATTGTATATTGTAAATATGACTTGTCCGATATCTTTGTGCAAAAATGTACACAAAAAAAGATCCAAGGATGCAATAATTTAAATCTAAAAATACCCAGTAACGATTTTTCTGCATATCATATAAAAAATAATGTTTCATGTAGCCTTAAAAACATGAAAATCCAGCCAGAAAACAGTTTAATTCAATTGCAACCAGATGTTGTCTGGGTAAATGAACATTTTAACATGAAAGAAAGACAGAAACATTCAATATCACCTAACTTATCTTTGTCAGGCATCTTACCAGCACACACAATAAAGTTTAGTTTAATGCACCAGAATGTTAGGGGCTTAACGAATAAATACAATGAACTACTAGCTATTTTAGAGAATCTGCATCATCAAAGCTCATTGAAATTGGATGTTTTATGCTTCTCGGAACACCATTTGAAAAACTGGGAAATTATGTGTATAATATTGATGGATCCACTCTTAGTTCACATTTTAGTAGAACTAACCATATGATGGGAGGAGTATGTATATATGTAGGTAAACACATAAATCATGCCCCAATTGATTTAACTTCCTTCTGTGTTGAAAAAGACTTTGAATGCTGTGCCTGTAGTGTTACAATGGGCTTATTCCAAGTTATAGTTATTACTGTACTATATAGATCACCTTCAAGTAATGTAAATGTATTTATTGCAAACTTAGAAATTATCTTGTCAAAATTATATGCTCCCTCTGTTCAAATTGTACTCTGTGGTGACTTTAACATAGTTCTCTCATCAGATAGTAGTGCTAAAGATCAGTTAATTTAAATGCTAAAACTTTTAATTTGCTTCAAACAATTCATTTTCTCACACATATTACAAGCCTGTCTCACTCAACTATTGATAATTTTTTTGTAAAAAAAGAGTTTGGAGACATTTCAGAAGTAATTGCTAATGTTAAGGGATTATCTGACCATGATGGCCAGATAATAACTTTTCCATGCAAGAGTCATTCAACAGTAACGCCCCCCCCCCTCCCCGCATGACAAAAAAGAAAATTAGGTGCCAGGACAGTCAGTCAACTGCAAATTTTTTAGCAATACTTGCCTTGCAAAACTGGAACTCTGTGTAGGCCTATTCTTGTACTGATGTAGATGAGATGTTCATTCTACCTTTATTACAATATTTAATGAAAATTTTCCAATTAAATATATTACAATCAACAACACAAGACAAAAAACATGGTTAACCAAAGGTATATTAATATCCTGTAGAAAAAAAGAAAACTATATAATAAATGCAAAACCACTCCCAATTATGACTTAAAGAGCAATTATAAATTATAGGCTATTGCAAAACTTTACAGAAAGTGATAATGAGCTCAAAGCGTATGCTTGACTATGAAACAGGGAACTCAAACAACAAAATTAAAACTTCATGGACTATCATTAACAAGGAGTAAGGCAAAATACAGGCAAGAACTAATATTGATAAAATTAAAACAACAGAGAGGGAAATAAATGACCCCAATGAAATAGCAGAAGCTTTTAATAAGCATTATGTTTCCGTAGTACACACATAAATTGGCAAACCATGTGGAGATGATTTCATTAAATATCTCAAAGAAGCATATAACTCTACATTTCCTGGTATTAAATTTACTCTAGTAACACAGAAAGAAATTATATCCATTATACAGTCCTTAAAACCAAAGTTTTCCTGTGGTTTCGATGACATCACCAGTATTCTCCTCAAAAAATGTTCTCACCTAATTTGTACACCATTAAGTCATATTTGTAATAACATGCTTAACTCAGGAAAATTCCCTGAGAGGCTAAAATTAAACATAGTAAAGCCAGTGTTTAAGAAAGGCAGTAGAGAAGTTGTAGAAAATTACAGACCAATTGCCTTAACCGCAACATGTTCCAAAATACTAGAAAAGTGTATATATTCAAGACTATATAACCATTTTGAAACTAACAAAATACTGACCTCTTCACAGTTTGGCTTCAGGAAGGGTCTTTCTACAAATCTTGCAACCCAAAAATTAATATCCATTGTATTAGATACGTTAAATAAAAAAGAACATATCCTTGGCATCTTCTGTGACTTGACCAAGGCATTTGATTGTGTAAATGATAATATTCTTATTCAGAAGCTAAATTTTTATGCCGTAAACAATAAATTTAACTTATTGATTAATTCATATTTAACTAATCGTTAACAAAAAAAATGGTATTACAGATAAAAGTTTTAATAACTTTATTTCAGCACCGTTACTCATTAAACATGGTGTACCACAAGGTTTGATTTTAGGACCTTTGCTCTTTTTAGCATGCTTTTGTTAGATTCAGTTGTATCTATGTATGTAACAGAATCTTTAAACATAATTTTCACCTATTTAGAAGCGTCCGAATAAATTAAAAATTTGCAAACTTATCAAGGACCGATGACAATACAATAATGCAAAAAAATTATCCTAGTATCCTGACCAGGATCATCAGGATAAAATAAAATGTGTTTTCACGAAATTCTCGATAACTCTTCAGCCTGATGAGATATTTTTATTATTTTTACTTTAAAACATTGTCTAAGCAAACACATATTCCATATTTTTTGGATTTTTCGAAATTCAGAAATTAAGGGGGTGCAAAGCCATTTAATGAGTTTTCAAAAACTCCTCTGTTTCTCCTAAACCACTTAAGATATCAAGGTGATTTTATCTTTAAAATGAAGCTTACATAAATACCTAAAAAGTAATTTCAGGATATTTCAAAATTTTTCCTTGAAAGATGGTAAAAAAATAAAACGTGTTAGCGTCTAATCATCCGTATCAACTAAACTATTTAAGATATTGAGATGGTTTTTGCCTTAACACGAAGTTTACGTAAATAATTAAAAAGTTATTTAAGGATTTTTCAATATTCGTTCTCGAAAGCCGGCAAAAAAAATTAAAAACGTGTTTCCAATTAATCATTCGTATCTTCCAAACTAATTGAGATATCGAGATTTTTCTTCGATAAGAACGAAGCTTATGTAAATATCTAAATACGAAATTCAAGATTTTATGAGATTCGAAAATGAAGGATTTGAAAACCAGTAAAATGTTACAGTCCCTCAAAACGTGAGAATTACCTTGGAGATATAATTCAAAAGTTACTTCTTTTTGCCATCTCATTAAAACGCTTTTATTATTTTATCTTTGGGCAAAATTTCCACCTACTTGGAGACGTCCGAATAAATTAAAAATTTGCACACTTATATATAAATCTCAGATAACAGAATACAATTTTTGTATTGTGCCTCAATTAAGAATGTTAAATATATGTTTAATGTACGTTTTTATGTTTTTTTGGATATGATATAACTAAAAGTCTAGTGTCCTAGTTACCTACTACGATATTTAACTTCGTTTAAACATTGAAAATGCAAAAAATATTAATTGTTTCAACTTAAAATTGATATGTATTAAAATAATTTTAAAATTACTATTACAATCAATCAAACTAAAAAGTAAAAAATAATTAATAGTTTAAAAAACTAAAATACACGCTTTAATAGAAAACCACACTAAAAATTATAAAATAATTTCATTAAGTTTTAAATAAGAATAGAGTAGTTATAAAAAAATTCATTCTATCGTATAAAAGCATGGGGTGCTTTTCTCATACATATGAAGTCATGATATTGTTCACAGCATTTTGATTGTGCCACATTTCCTCCCCTGGCGGCTCAACGGTATTGCAACATCTGTACATCTTTTCTGAACGCCCGGAGTGTTGATCGTTATGGTCTGGCCCGCCTGGCCCACTCGTTTGACGGATCTCAACTGTTGAAAATATTTTATTAGCAGAATATTAGATTGGACGCTGTGGTATGGATGTCAGGTAATCATGTGTGCCTCAATGTCAACTGTTGTAGATATTATATCCACAGAATATTGGTAAAAGTAGAGTCATGATGAAATAAAAACTAATTGAGAAACTAAAATGTTTCAATTAATTTGTTTTCATGTATTGATGTTTTAGTTCCTCAATAAAATAAAATACCTTATAAACTAATACCGGATACATCTATGCTAATTACACAAGCAAAAAGGCGAACAATAACCTAGCGGTATAGTGGGCTACTAATGCATGTTTCGGTATTATTTTTGCATAATTATTACAATTTATTGTTTCAACATGCATTGTATAAGATTTATATTACTGTACTGATATATTTAATTTTCTGCATTCAATGAACATACTCCATCAAGAAAGTTTTCCCCAAAACTTCTATATTGGCACCTTACATCTGAAAACCATGAAATGTAGTGTGCTACTCTCTGGTGGCCTAGTGAGTTAACACAATAAGAAATTCTCGCAAAAGCGCTCAAACTGTCCGGTATTGGTATATAGTGTATTTGATAAAATTAAATTAAATATTCATGTTTCATAAATGGGTTTTTTATTTCTCTCTATTGACACCAAAGATAAAATACACGAGACTCTAACCACAGTGTTGCAAAAAAAAAATAGAGGTAAGCTTACCTTTGAGTCGCCAGGGTAAGAAATGTGGTCTATTTAAATCTTAATAGTAAATATAGGGTAGAGGGAGCATGCGCTAAACAGTTATATACTAGTCTGTGTGTTCAACACGTGTCACATGACTACAGTGAAATATGCGCGGGAGATTTGAAATTTCACTAAGACAGAAGACGAAATTTCTTAGTAATCACAAATAATGTTCGTTTTTACTTCAGAGAATGAGAATACACGCACATTCAGGGGAGTATGCCACAATTTTCACACAGTGTAATTGTGTGCTTATATCAAAATCACAAATGTAAACAATGCTCAGAACACATTTTTTTACCCATCTGATTTTCGTAAAAAGTAAATATTGGCTATATATTTACAATTAGGTTTTGAATCGATGGCATAGTGACGCTATACGATTTTGTAAGCATTCTAAAAGCCACACCACTAATTTCATCCAGCTCAGTTGCTTCTTTAAGTCGGAAAAAACTTCTATAAATAATATGAAACACTCGAGGCATGTTGAAAACACACTTTTGTGACTTCATGCGCCCTCTACTATTTATTACCTCTATGATTTAAACTGTTGTGAATAATATCATGACTTCATATGTATGAGAAAAGCACCTCACGCTTTTACATGATAGAATACATTTTTTGATAATTACTCTATTCTTATTTAAAACCTAATGAAATAATTTTATAATTTTTAGTGTGGTTTTCTATTAAAGCATGTATTTTAGTTTTTTAAACTACTAATTATTAATATTTATAAATGACCTGCCTAGATATTTACATAATTCAACTCACCCTCAGAAAGCAGGCATAGATACTGTTCTATTTGCAGATGATACAGGCATTCTTATTAATTCCGTTTTAAATGCTCAGTTACAAAGTAAATCACAAACAGTACTATCAAAACTAGTTAATTGGTTCATAACCAACGGACTTAAACTTAACAACGATAAGACCAATTATATGGAATTTCTCACAACCAACAAAATTAATGCAGCAGTTTCTCTTCAAGGTGATGAAAAATATTTAAATATTGTAAAATCTACGAAGTTTCTTGACCTACATATTGATTGTAATTTAAATTGGAAGAAACATATTAGTTGCATCACAAGTAAACTAAGCTGAGCATGTTTTTCACTCGGATCACTGTCACTTTTAGTTTCCAAAATAACCCTCAAACAAGTATATTATGCCTACTTCCATGCCACTCTAAAATATGGAATTATATTTTGGGGCAACTCAACTGATAGCAGAAAAGTTTTCATCCTACAAAAAAAAGCAGTAAGGATTTTATGTAATAAACGCAGTAGAGAGTCGCGTAGACAACTGTTTAAGCAAGAGAATATCCTGACACTTTCAGGACAATAAACATATGACATCCTATCCCACATTACGGATAACTTGGATAAATTTCTTCTTGTCAATGAGGTCCATAATTACGACACAAGAAATAGTAAGAATCTATTTGCTCCCTCTACTTCTCTGTCATTCTTTCAAAAAGGCTCATACTTTACAGCAATCAAAATCTTTAACTCACTACCATCCCAGTTGAAAGAACTCAAGTCACACAAATGAAAAACTGTTCAAGTGTAAGATAAAGTCTCTACTACTACACAACGCATTCTATACTGTGAATGAGTATTTAAATTTCATTTCAAATATGTAAACCACATATTGGTACTTAAAGAATAAGTTGTGCCGTATGTTCAGCATATACAGTACAGAAAATGTGTGTATGTAAGTTTACATATGTTTATATGGTGTCATAAACATGCATTGTACAGTTTTTACTTGTTACGTTTAATGTTTCTAATATAAATGATTCTGTAACTATTTTAAAAATGATGTGCATTCTGGTCTTATGCCAGTGTGTTTAGCCTATATGTACAGTTTACAAATCTTTGTATGTAATTATATATATACTAAGTATTACCTAATGTATAGGAGTGTGTCTCATTATATTATCTCATGTATTGGAATGTATCACTTTATAATGTGTAAGAATGTGTCACTTTGTAATTTGTGATAATGTATTATTGACATGCTTCATATCCCTGTTGTCTGAAAGAAAGGTAGAGGGATCAACGAAGTGAAAATAAAATTTAAAAAATAGTTGTCAACTCTTTATAACCTGGGTTGACCTGGGTCAACTTGACCCAACTCTTCCAGCTCCTGAGAGAGGCCGAGTAAAACAAACCTAAAGTCAAGTGAGGAAAATTTTGAAGTAAAAGCGAAACTAAGGAGAACTAGAGAAAATTTTAAGCATTTTTCGTTTGCATTGCAGCCAGGAAACAGAAGGCGTATTTTAGCGGATGAATTGGTAGCGCTCCTGTTTACAAGGGTGTTTGCAAACATGCTGCAACCAGGCTGAGGGTGTTTGCGCATTTTTGGCAACTGATGCAGGAGGACGGTTACAGGGTTTGTTCACAGGATGTTTACCGTTACTTTCATTTCCTGTTTTATTTCGAACAAATCTGAGATCAAAACAAACTGTATTTATGTGAAATATGGACGAAACTTAAGTTATTTCAAAATAAAATGATGTAATATTAATTTTTCATCTTATGCAGATGCATAATTAAATTTATTTTACAATTTATTATGTTGTACCTGTAAAAAAAATAGTAAAAAAAGTCTACTTTCCAATAAACGTATTCGTGAAGAAGTATTTTCCTCTTTACAGTCCAATTCTATTCCTGATAAGGCAATAGTAAATACACAATTTCGTAACTCCATGGTGGTATAGTCATGGGATTGCCTGCAACGAGTGCGTATTATTTATGCTCCAACAACTTGAACACGCCACAATTACAGTGCAGAACATTTGTGGCAACAAATTACTTGAAACACGAAATTCTTTAACCCTAGGTACTCCAAAGCGGCCAAAATTTAATCCTACAAAATTTGAGAGGCTACTTTACTGCAATTTTTCTTCTTGATCAATCGGTAAATATATGAGCGGACGACTCGGTCCTAACCTTACTATAATTTTAATAACGAACACAGTTATTAAAATAATCACAGTAAGTTTGCAACGCATACACTTATTTGCATTTTTAAAGTTCCGGACAGTCATATAATTGCGTAATTTCCCCCACAGAAAACATTTTCTTTTGTTTACACAATCACAGGTCGCGCCATAATTGCACTCATTTGCCGCACCGTCTCTCGAGACGGTGTGGCAAAAACTGCTTCCGGTGCTGCGCACCAAGCTAGTGCAACTCTCAATTGGAATTTGAAAACCTGAATGCTTACAAAGGGAGTTCCGGTAATTGGAATACGCGGAACTCCGCCAGTACGCACAGCGAGCAGTCCAGAGCGGGTATTTGATTACGCCATGAATATTGCATTTTAGCGATTTCTTGTAAATGCAAACAGTTTCGGCAAATGCTTGCTAACAGCTTGTAACCAATTGAACCGCTAAAATACGCCTAATTTCGTAACCCCATGGTGGTAGCCATTTATGTTCATTGAATATTGCATTTTAGCAATTCCTTGTAAATGCAAACAGATTCGGCAAACACATGCTAACAGCTTGTGACCAATTCAACCGCTAAAATACGCCTAGAGATATTTCAGTTGAGGTGAAGTGTTACCACAATATTCGCGAGAATAATAATTTCTCTTCGTGCATCGACTTACGAATGTAGCTAAAATATATATTATTTCCCATTTACTATGCACAAAACTTACATGACAGTGATTTGTTAACTTATATTTAGTGCTTCGCATACTGTAAAGGTGAAAAAATGCAAAATAAAAATGATAAAAAATATGTTGCCGATTCTGTTCATAAAATGGTATCATTAACCATTTTGTTTGATAACAAAAGTGACCAAAAAAAAAAGACATTGTTTTCATTTAACCCGATGTCATGGTTTTCGTACATAGACCCCAAGGTGAGGTCTGTCAGACAGCCAGGGTTTTTATAGTTAAAAAATTATTTATTACTACATATTAATTTTTGTTATTGTTCGTGCTTAATATTTGTTCTTTGAAAAGTTGATTTGTGTTCAAATATTTAAAAATATGTCGAGTCTTTATTAAATAATATTGAATTTATCAAATTGAAGCTTTTTCAGGTGACAAATTGTATTAAAAGGAAAATTACATTTTTGTATAAAAGTAATAAGCACGGATATTTAATTTTGTCCTTTTTTTTTTTTTTGTTCTTAAATAATGTATTTACAACAAAAATAAATAAAATATCATAAAAAATTATTTAACTAATAAAGTTGCAGGAGGTGAAATTGCCTTGTTTTATATACACACAACTTGAAATTTTGTAACTTACTGAATATTTCTATAATAGTTT
This sequence comes from Medauroidea extradentata, assembly GCA_003012365.1. Taxonomy (NCBI): domain Eukaryota; kingdom Metazoa; phylum Arthropoda; class Insecta; order Phasmatodea; family Phasmatidae; genus Medauroidea; species Medauroidea extradentata. The sequence goes on along the minus strand of PNEQ01132620.1, from coordinate 4,088 downwards.
CTGAAAAATTTCATCTGAGTTATAAAATGTAATTAAATTTTCACATAAAGCAACGATAACAGTTCAGAGTTGCCACTGACCTGGAAAGTCAGAGAATGTCAGGAAAAGTCAGGGAAATGAAATTTGGTCACGGAAAGTCAGGGAAATACATTTATGGTCAGGGAAAGTCAGGGAAGTTTCAGTATAGTAAAATGTTTGAATTTATTTACGAAGTTAGTTACAAAATGCCCACCTTTTTGTTTAAAAAATGGTTCTACTGTTGTAAAAAGTAAATCATGTTACAAGTGTCACTTGGAAAATGGCTTGGTTACTGCTGTTTTTTCGGAAATACATAGCTAACTCCACAAATATCTGCAATTTTTTATTTCACTGACTTTATGTAAGAACACATCACTGGTTGAAAAAAATTGTGTATTGGTTTAGTTTGTAGACAAGCAGAGACTAGATTTTTGTGAGTTTCAAAATTTTTACATAACAGTATGTTATGAGCTACATCAACAGGAGTACGAAAAAATGCTCAAATTTGCTTAACTTTTTAAATTTGTCTTGTTGCAAATAGTGATCAAAGAGTCGTGTACTTACATCAAATTAAAATGCATTGTTTCACAGCAGAATCCTGATAATGCCTATGAAACTCGTACAGATTAGCTTGATTATTGATTACTCACATAAATCTACTATTTTTTTAGAGCTGTGCGGATCCCCAAATTTTAACGCAAATCTGCCGACATTAATTTATTGTATCGGCCAATCCCGGACTTTTGGTCAGGGAAGTTATTGCATTTGGGTCAGGGAATGTCAGGGAATTAAAATGAAGAATATCAGTGGCAACCCTGAAGTTGTATGAAAGTGTGTAGTTCATAATTCCTCAGCACAGTGCTGGCACACTTTTTTGGTACACTCTAAACACACAGGTTTCTTGCACAAGTAGCACAGGCAAGCAGTTTTTCTTTTCTTCTTTGGGTCACACGAATATCAGGTTTTCCTCTTTATGAGTTTTTCTTCAGCAGTTTTTAGAGCAATGATTGCATCAGAGAGTCCATGAACTCTTCGAATGCAAGCCCTTAGTACGTGTGTCAAATGTTCATCCTTGCATCTTCTTTCCATTTGTGACTTCACGAGAGCAGCAGCTAGTGTCTTCACAAATGTAAGCCTTGGAACTTCTTTATTCTCCTTGAAACTGTTATACAGCACAAAAGCGTTCACTGAACTTATGTCAAGTAAACGATAAAATATGGCCATGGGCCACCTTCGTGTTCGATGCCCAGTAGAATAATTTGCACACTTTTTGTCTAGGGCATCAACGCCTCCTTTCGTCCCATTGTAATAAGCAATAATTTCAGGCTTCTGTGTCTCATCGTCAATGACAGCACTGTGATGCATTGACGAAACCAAAAGGACAGCCTTCCGTTTCTTTGGGACACACGACACAAGGGTTATGTCTTTGGTGAAACCGAATACAGCAGATCCTTCCACCCGAGAATGTGCAGGCAAAAATTCTTTTGGAATTTCGCGTTTGTTTTTTCTAATTGTACCAACGTATGTGAGTCCTTTGCTGCATAGTATGTTGACTAGTTCAATTTGAGTGAACCAGTTGTCACCTGTGATGTTTCTGTTGGTTCCTTGAATTGGGGATGACAGACGTGAAACAGCTTATGTCGGCTTAGATAACCGCTGGTCTTCTGGAGGGAGGGTTGCACCATCTGAGTTTTTACCAACATGCAAATATCCATTGTGAAAGAAATGTGTCCTTGCATCTACAATGCATATTATCTTGAGCCCATACTTGCTAGGTTTACTAGGCATGTAAACCTTGAATTTGCAGCGCCCCTGAACTTTACTAACATCTCGTCAACACAAGCACAAGATCCAAGGCTATATAGAAACTGACAGTTTGCCACAAATAAGTCGAAAATTTCTTCTGCCGGGGCATCAAGTCGAAATTCTTTATGCTCATTTCTGTCAACTGGATTATCAAAACACAAGTTTGACAACAAAATCTCAAACCGATGTCTTCTCATAACACACCTAAAAATATCCCTGCCACTACTGTCAGTTGCAAATATAGCTCTAGTAGCTTCGTGGTTAGATTTGAAAGCAGCTGAATAAAACAATAGACCAATAAATGCCCTCAGCTCTATAATATTGAGGTCCCTCATGTCTGTTTCATTCACATTTATTTGATTTTATCTCTCCCTGGAAAGTTTCACATTTGTCCATTTTAGTATACTACATAGTATTTCATCGCTTATTATCCAGTTCCATACCTCCAGAGCATTTACTTAAACCCCAACACGCGCAGAAGGACGTAATCCAGGGAGCTGTGTTATGATGTTGTGCTTCTGTGTTCGACTTCGGAATGCAAATGGGTTTGCTGCCCATTTGTACCGGTTTTTACCGTAGTAGTTCTGAGCTGTGTGTTCGATTTCTTCGTGTATTGAAGAATCATCGCTGTCACTGGTGCTGTCTTAACAATTACCAACTTCTTCTGGTGTGAAATGTTCACTGGGTATAACATCATATTCGTCACAGTCATCAGCATCACTGCAGTTCTCTTCATCAACTTCCTGTAACCAGTGATTCGTGACAGCTTCGAAGTTTGGATCATCGGCACGAATTTTGTCACACATGCAGCAGCGATTCATAACGTTTACCCCTAAGTGCGGTCTCAAGTACCGCTTCAAAACTTTAACACGTTGTAACACAACCTGCACGACAGCTGCGGTGTAACTGATAAAAGGCGCCAAAGAGGATAGTGTGGAAGAAAAGTAGACGAGAGGGGCGGGCTTGCCGAGCTATGGGTGGGGAGAAAATACACTCCCAACAACGTACAGCGGTCTGGAACGAATAACAATTTAGTTGTAAATGCCATCTTCCATTTACACCATGGTTATGTTCCTCCTATAAAATATTACCAATAAATTTAAAATAAGAATATTACTCTCCCCCATTTGGCATTCTAACCTCAATTTATGGCCTCCATGATTGATTTGCAACCTGCGAAATTTTTAAGGAAGGTCTGATTATACCATAAGAAATCCTTAGTTTTTCCTTAGATTTCACTCACTATTCGTCTCTGCAATGAAAATTTAACACAGTTCACTCAAAGAGGCCTTAGATTTTTCTCAATATGACTGTGCAATCGGCCCAGAGTGTTACCACAATATTCGCAAAGAACAAAATATTTCTATGCATGGATTACAGAGTCAAGTGAGGAAAATCTTGAGGTAAAGGTGAAACTAAGGAGAACTTGAGTGAAAACAGAATTTTTCATTTGCATTGCAGAGACAGGAAACTGAGATATCTAAGTTGAGGTGTAGTGTTACCACAATATTCGCGAGAAAAATAATTTCTCTTCATGCATCGACTTGCGAATGTAGCTAAAATGTATATTATTTCCCATTTATTATGCACAAAACTTACATGACTGTGATATGTTAATTTATGTTTAGTGTTTCGCATACAGTCAAGCTGAAGAAATGTGACATAAAAATGATAAAAAAATACATAGTTGATTCTGTTTATGAAATGGTATCGTAACCATTTTGTTTATAAAATGGTATTGTAACCACTTTGTTTGCAAACCAGTTTGTTTGTTAACAAAAGTGACATTAAAAAAACATGACATCACTTTCATGTAATAATGTACAACAAATATAAATAGTGTTTAGATGCCAATGCAGTCTTTCATTTGCACCATGTTATGTTCCTCCTCTAAAATATTATCAATAAATTTAAAATAAGAATATTACTCTCCTCCATGTGGCATTCTAACCTCTATTTATGGCCGCCATGATTGATTTTCAGCCTGAGTAAATCTTGAGGAAGGTCTGAGGACACCTCAAGATATTCTCAGTTTTCCTTAGATTTCACTCACTTTTCATCTCTGTGAACGGATGCTACTGCTTTTAGGTCGTATTTTCTTGGGTTTGTTTCTTTTTGGGGTTTTAGTTTCTTTAGTTTCTGTTGTGGGGTTTTTCTTGAGTTTTGAGTTGGGGCCTGAGCAGTGTCTCTGTTTGCCCCTATTTGTTATGAACCTCGAGGCTGGCTTCGGCCGCCTCTTTACGAGAGAGGGATCGCCCCGGTTG